>JAPSGF010000140.1:625630-655237 GCA_035772895.1 Perdix hodgsoniae
TTTCTTTCTTTCTTTCTTTCTTTCTTTCTTTCTTTCTTTCTTTCTTTCTTTTTCTTTCTTTCTTTCTTTCTTTCTTTCTTTCTTATGCTAATCTGAAGATAAAAGTCACTATAGTTTATAAAATACCTGTCAGGGATTTGCCAAGTCTTGATATGGCATGGAGAGTATGTAAAGACAAAAAGTAACAGGGAAAGAGGTCTTCACCTACTTAAAAACATCAACTAACTGTTTGGGTGTTTTTTGTTTGTTTTGTTTGTTTCTTTTTGTTTTTTAGGGAAAAAGCAGGAAAAAAAGACAAAGAAAAAATAAAAAGGCAAGATAGTCCTATTCCAAAACAGAGATCATGACATTCTGCCTCCCTTTTGATGCTGCCCAAGGATGGCCAATGTAATACCGCAGCATTCACTTCAATGTTTGTTACGTTATGTATCAATAAAGTATTACAATTATCAACTTCCACAGAACAAAAAGTAGTCACACATATAATCATAACAGAAGATTATATTTATGGACTGGCTTGTTTTAAACCTGATACAGGCAAATGTACGAGTTATAAAACCATAGGTGCGAAAGTTTCTTGAAGATACCAAAACAGTCTCTAAATCGTCTTCATTATTTTAAACACAATAAAAACCAACAGACTCGCTACCAATTGTGTATCTCTTAAGCTCATATGCCTTCCATATGAAGTATCCTAGAAGACTTTATCAGATTTTTATCAACCAAGATGAAGTGTTTAACTTGATTAGGTCTATGGGAGGGAAGCAGCACAAAACAAAACCCCACGTTCAGACCTAAACGAGTGGAAGCAATCTGTAGCAATATATCTTTTAATCAAGAACAGCACAGTAATCTTGACAGTGCATTGTGTTACCAGCTCTACCAAGTCAAAACGAGCTACTACAAACAGGCTTCGTTCTACAGAATAAGCACATACCTCACTGTCTTGTGCATTTCTTACCCCTCACTGGTGCCAGAATACCCACTGAAATGAGAGACAAGTGAAATCATAGTGTTTCTTTGTTTCACTCCTCAGCGTGGATAAAAAAATGTTTAAACAAAATCTACAAATTCACAGATTGAAGTTAAAACAGATGTCAACTGAATTAAGCAATCATGCATTTAAACAAGGCATCTTCTTGATTCTAGCTGAATTAAACTGTTGCTGAACTATGAAATTATTAAAATTGTCTTCACTGGGGGAAGAGAATGAACTGCATCCTGGAAAATGTTATGTGTGAAAACTCATCTCTGGAGACACCCTCTTAATAGGCCGATCAAGTACAGAGCACTAGCTTTATAATATTCAGTTCACCAGTATGTGTTATGAAAGATAGTTATGATTTAAAAACTGCAGAAACACCAAGTGCAATTAGAATTATCATACTGTTCACTATTTTCTACATAGTAAAAGGAACGGGCAAAATTTAGCAAAGTTAATTCTCATATTTCAACATTTTCAGATATGAACATTCCAAAATAACACCAAAAATCACACTAAGTGTGCTACCACTTCAACAACAAGTTACTGCTGTGCCATAAGCACAACAAAGCAATCACAAAAACATAGAGGCAATGTTTACAAGTTCCACGATTACTTTAAATGTAATTATTTAGCTCAAACACATGACTAGTATTTCCCTATGAAAGGCTCTCTACTTAACTGGATTAACACACTACTGATGGTTAAATTCTGCTGCCAGAGGCTACTGTCAAGTCATCATTTCCAGAACAAACCTACAAGCTAATTTCTTTATCCCATGTACACTATTACAACAAGCTCATCATGAACTTGCTCCCTTAAATGCTCTAAAAAATGCTGTAAAGAACATTCAAGAGCTGCATGACACAGGATTACCCATTCTAACAAAATCAGAACGTGCATCAGTTACAGGTTAGAAGGTTAAACACATTGAACATCTGATTTTTCCACATTGGTGGGTTTTTGGGGGCTTTGTCTTTTTTAAACATAAAAACAGTTCAATGCCATAAAAATTGACTGTTGACTCAAGATAGCTGCAATTACTTCCTCCACCCACTTCTTAACACACACGTGCTACCTAAGAGATTTATTAATAGCTGGATAAGCAACCTATAAGGAGAGAACTGAAGCAACCACCTGTGGCACTGCCACATACTCAGTAATGCCACAGGGAAACAAGGCTGTGCTGCCCACCTCTGCAGGCCCTTCCCTTCCCTTCCCTTCCCTTCCCTTCCCTTCCCTTCCCTTCCCGTAGGACAGGAAGAGAGAGCAACTCAGAGGAGCTCCTGATGCCCTGTTTCCACACAGTACCCAAGAACAATTTCAAGACAAACCTGCTTTTTGTTAGCTCATTTCCATTTGCAGCATCCAACTAAAAGCAAACTTACAGTGAACCGTATCCAGCCCCTCTCACACACACAAAAGAACTGATTTTAAAATTGTACTTATGAACTGGAACAAAACCAGTAGTTACAAACAGAAGTCTACTTCCTTCCCCCTCCCCCAGCAGTGCTGTTTGTTTCCTGGGATTAATAAAGCTGAGTGGGAGACAGAGCAGGGCCATTCCCAATGAAGGCACCCACAATGCCCTTTAAAGGGCCAGAGGGGAACAACCACCAAGGTTAAAGTATGCAAGGACCAGAATCCAAAGAAAACACTTTTCCGAGGGCCAGGACATGCTGACGTACCAGCTGCAGACAGCAAGGGGCAGCCCCCAGCTCAGGCAGCTGGTCACACAGCTTCAGGAAATCACCTTTCCAACAGTTTTCCCAATTTATTTAGATACTTGCCTGGCTCAGCAAAATCAGCAGGCAGCAATTCCATTTTGAAGCATCGGTCACTCACGCAACAACACTATCTGTTGGGACACAGATCAGGACCTCTCTACACAGTGAGTATAAAACCTATTTCAGAAGACATAACCAGACTGTGGGACTCTGCTGCCGGCTCTGGTCATGCTAGAAGTTTCTGTTTTTCGAAACAGAAGCAAAAGAATCAACAAAAGGAAGCTCATGAGCCCCAGATGGAGCAGCTGGGAGAGCACTTGAGGAGCTATCGATGCAAATGTACCTTCTTAGCCTTCACTACTGCACCTCTCCTTATGTTTTCACTGTATGACACTAAATGAACTGGATACTAAATGGATCTCTGATCATTCAGAGCCAGCGTTATATTTTTCAGCAGATCAATATAGGCTGATGCACATATTCTGCAGCCCTTTGCCTCCTCCCACCTGTTACTGAAGGGTTATACAGGAGAAATAACAAGATTCCGCAGAGGTAGTCTCCCCCCTCCTTTACAAAGGAAAGGATATCCTACTGCCATCTAAGTCCAATTGTAAGACATTGCTGTCTGACAGAAATGTGCGCCTAACGCTTTGTTTTGTAAAAGGTATAAAGAATACCCCCACATACGCACTTGTAAAACGTGACGTTTCACAAATCACATTAAAGTGCGTTTAGAAAGTTTTCACAAGTCCTAAGCAAGCTCAAAGAAGAAAAGACCACGGCTAATGAAAAGACTCAAAATGTAGTCTAAATATAAACAAAAAATGGACAATCTTTCCTTAAAATGCAGCTTAAGCTAAAGGTTAACGTTCACAAAGTAACCACATTTAACCACACTATGGATTAATACCCAGGAAAGGGCTAAGAATTCCTTTCAGCTACGAGTTATTTAGTAACAAACAGCATTCTATTCCACGTGACAACAAAAGCTGCAAATAGAATAAATAAAGGCCAACAGATCTAGAAAGAAATTTAAAAAAGAAGAAAATTCGAAGGCAATGTTCTTAATTACATGCAGTCCATTCTCAACTCTTCTTGCATTTCCACCTCTCTGGCGCTGTACAAACAACCATGTCACTAAGCCTCAAGCCTGCAAGCTGCGTGGGAAGGCCCCGGTTATGTAAGGTGTTATTACAGCAGCAAAGCTGGCCGCTTACCTGGAGGTACTTAAATACTCCAAATAATCACACAGATTAGTGAGCAACTGTCAGAAAAAAGCATTACCTACCTGTAACATAACCAAGAGTTCCTCTAACACTTGCACGTGTAATCTCTTGTAGGTATATGTGCCTTAAGGGCTTCAAGCCGAAGATGTTGGATCTAGCACATTTACTACAGGCCAGGAGGCAGAATAGGACTACACTATTCTCTGTACTCCCACACGGTTCCAAGTTAAGGAGGATTCCCCAGCCACAGAACTAATTATATTAACAAAACCCATATGCAAATCAAAAAACAAAAAACAAAACAAAAAAACCACCACCACTTGTTTTACAGGCAAAGTGTTCTTCCTTCAGAGAAGAAAAGAAACTCAAACTCCTAGGAATACCTAGCAGCACTCATATCCCAAATGAAGCATCTGCTCTAGATGCTTTGGTTAAAGAGCAGTGCCCAGCGGAAATATGCAAGGAATCCCATCCAGCAGGCCCTTGGGTGGCAGGCATGGGAGTGCATTTTGGAACAAATCTGAGCTGCTTTTTATTTTCCCAATACTTTCTCATAGGCTCAGTCTCACAGAAGTTTGCTGCAAAAATTAAATACAGCTCTGAGAAGATTTTTGGGAGCAACTATACAGAAAATTTATTGAAAGCAAACAGACCTGTGAATCAAAAGTAACTTGAATAACCCTCAATTTGTCCTCACTGGGCAAGGGAGCAATGAAAGTGCTGGAGAATTTCTAGTCACATTTCTTCATCAACAAAGCCTTTAAATACAAACATAACATCTCTTAATAAACTAAAGATCATAACTTACTTGGTACAGTCTAGCTCCAAGGTCAAGACTTGGTTAAAGTGTGAGACTACTGAGGACGCCTCTAACTTCATCTCCAGTCCAGCCTTTACAGGGCTGTAAAGCCCTCCAGTTGGAGAGCAACCCTTTCTTGTATAGATTTCCTCCTCATTTTCTGCATGCTCAGGTTAAAAAACGCACATTTCCCCCTTGTAATCTTCTCTTTCCTCTATTACCCTTTTGTTACCTGGGACTGCACAGTCCCATAACACAGATACATGCAGCTTTCCTCCCTTACTTCCCTGTTGCCAGCATAGTTTTCTGTTTTTCCTGGAGTGGAACTGCCAACCGTGAGAAGCGAGCACTGAGCAGCAAGCTGGAGAGAACGCTAAGAATATGTGCTGTTACACACCAATTATTGCCATTTTAGAGGCTGGGAAGCTTTTCACACATTTCCCTCCGAGCCTTTCTGCTACAGAAGAGAATCTGTTGCTACGCCACAGCAATGTTAACAAGCACACTGACAAACGCTTGCCTTGATTAGACCTTGTTTTTGCTGGTCTTTCATATTTGTATCACTTCTCTCTCCAGACAAGAATGAGCAATTTCAGATCCCTGTTTTGCCTTCTTCAAGATTCTAAGAAGACAACACAAGAATGTGATTTAGCCCCCAGAGCTATGCATATGGTGATGACCAGGTGGCTACCACAGAACGAGAACAGCCACCAGCCTCCTTGTCACTGTACAGGCAGGCTACTTAGGGCTGGGTGAGCTACTTGTAGATGCTGATAACCAAATCAGCAGAGAGGCATTTTGCTGGCGTTAACCTCATACCAGCCAGAAGCACCCAGCTGGCATCACTGCTGAAATATCAGAGCATGTTTTGGAGCTTTTCATTTGATTTTACACCAGACACCTCTGTATTAGAAGAGTACTAAAAAGTCATTTGATATCACTTGTACACAAGCTAAGAACACAACGTAAGAAGTGTTCTCCATTTGTAAATGCTTCATAAATCATACCCAGCAAACCTGAGAACAGCCAGAAATGAAGTGCTAATTAAGTTTAGGCAATGCTGAAGTCATTATTTCATGAGCACCACCACGTGGCTACAGACTTGCTTTCCTTACCTACTGCAGGTCCCGCTGCATTCCTTACCAGCAGTGGAGAAGTGGATTAAGGGAGCACAGCAGAGTCCTCCAGGCACTAATAACTCATTAATTTCTGCTTATCCTTTTATTTAACACATTACGGTGTTACAATTTTTCCTCCCCATTTAAATATCTGAGAGTTTCCTGCTATTTTGGTGTGTTTTAAGTCCACGCAAATCAAAACCAGCTGGTTCCAAGATTAAACATTATGTTCAATAGGGAAATTACATAGGGCAAAACATAAGTGGCATTGATAAAGAAAAAACTACACTGCCTATCAACTCCGTGTGAGAAAAGACTCACACCACTCAACTAGCAGTAAGACCATAACAGAAACAGCAATTATGAGTTAAACACCCGAATGCTGTTAGCACTTCTACATATGGAAGTTG
This sequence comes from Perdix hodgsoniae, assembly GCA_035772895.1. Classification (NCBI taxonomy): domain Eukaryota; kingdom Metazoa; phylum Chordata; class Aves; order Galliformes; family Phasianidae; genus Perdix; species Perdix hodgsoniae. Next base: position 631,893 of record JAPSGF010000140.1, read on the forward strand.
ATCATAATCCAGACAAACTTCACCTACAAGGCTTTCCCAGCAATTCTTCACATACAGCAAAGCTTTTGAACACTTTTCCAGTGGAAGTCATTGAAATAATTCAAGAGTAGATGAAAACCAAAGTGAAGTTAGAAGTCATACTGCACAATCCACAAATTTCTTTCCTCTTGTTTCACTTTTTAAGCCTCACATTACCAAAAAATGCTGAGACCCATGACTGCACATCTAGCTACCATTCCAGAGAGATCAAGAGTCCAAAACTGGTTCCGTCTCCAGACATCACTGTGCCCAGTGTGATCCACCCCCTGATGGGAACACCACTGAGTACCACTATCAGTTTGCAACCTACAGCATACTCTAACAGCTCAAATCAGTTTTAGAACTTTTAAATTGATAACGCTATAGTAAATTCAGTTTTAAAACTTTTCATATAGCCTTACATATACGTAAAAGCACATTGTAAGCTCTGCAGTGCACATCATTTTTCAAAGTTACTAACTGCACACATCCAGAACTTATCTGCATGGGGAAAAAGGCAAGAATTTGCATTAGTCCTTAGGCCACAAAACGAAGTTCCGCAAAGCTCTGATTTTTAGCACTGAGAAAGCTGCCTTCTGTGCAAGTATCCAACTTGACTAGATAAATCTCAATGGCACACAAACTGCCTTGTCTCACAGCTTTAGATAGTTTCAAATAAGCCAGGCTCCAAACATATAGGCTATGAGAGAAAATAAAACATGAGGAATCCTGAATTCCAAGGAGCTTCCACCATCAGTTTCAGAGAGATGCAGAAATAAGTCCATTTGCACAGCACCATGTGCATGAGAGAAAACATTCCCTGCTCCCATCTCCTGTGGGAACTGTGCTTCCCTGCTTGTGCTGACGAGCACAGGGACAGGAGGCCATAGCACAGATCCGCTACAAGCCACACTGCACATGTTCTGAAGGTAACAGTATCATCACAGCATCCACCTGCTTAAAAAGCCTTATCTGGAAAAAGCTTTGGACTTGCTTCCCTGTCCCCTCCATAAGAAAAAAAAGACATCTGTCACTTCTTAGAAGGTCCTTTACTAACAAACCAAACAAAAATTCCTCCAGAACATCAGGTACCACCATGAGATCAAATGCTTTCAAGCATTATTTCCCCCCATATTAGATTTACTTAATTACATCCCCAGTCCTTGTTTTTATGCCAGACACTTCTGCCACTTATCACTTGATGCTAGAAGTCACAAAGGACTTACTTCCTTCCCTTTTTTTTTTAATCAGGGTAGTACGTTATGTGCTTGTTCAGAGCAAAACCAGCCAAGCGTAAGAAGTTCTACATGCATGCACACTGTCTATTTGCAGTTGCCCAACATGCCTGCTTTCTAACTTGGGCACTAGAGGGGATGATGAGGCCCCAGCTGTGGTTGCACCCCCATCCCCCCAGGCTGCATCTGCACAGGAGCGGCTGTCCTAGCGCACAGTGCACAGCCATGCAGGCACAGGGGGCAGCAAGCCTCCTGCTGGGTGTCGGATGCTGATGCAGAAGGCACCCATAGCTCACTTTCAGAGCAAAAGTGAATTCCACCATGTCAGGTGGAAAAGATGCAGACTGAAGTGCAGACTTCAGTTTCCATCACGTTGATTGAGATCGGTAACCTCCTGCTCTTACAACAGAAAAACAGAACCATGTTTTCAAGAGAGTCACAGCGGGAAGAGCTAGATGTAGTGTTTACAAATACAGCTTGACAGCTACCACTGCTGTTTTCTACAATTAAGATATTTGATAGACACCCACACACACGCAAACACAAACTGAAACGATGAGCAAGTCTTTGTGACCTATCACTGCAGCGAGAAAAATGATCACATTCAGGTAAAATTGATGTTTAAGAAATAAGAGCTGCTTCTCACTCATGACAGATTTACCAGTTAACCCCAGCAAATGGAAATGAACAGGAACAGAGCTTGTTCTCCTTCAACATTATGCAGGTTTTTCCCTTCTCTTCCAGCTGCAGACATTTGAACACCAGGAGCACTGTCATCTGTGCTCTCATTTCAGCTGTTGCTCCTACCATCATGATTAACTGAAAACACAGGCTGGAATAGCTTGCATCTCAGCAGATACGCGGTACCTTCTAATGCTTCACGTGTGTTATGCCTGTTAATGTGACTCAGAAAAATATCTCGCTTAGAAATACGGCAACCAGAAGGCCAGCTGCTATTTCATTCTCTCCAATCCCCATGATACTCCTCTGGGTCCTCAGAGAGAGTAAAAGAAGCTGTAAATTTGCAGGAACCCCATCATTCTTTTCTACAGCAGGAAAATTAAAACCCTACGCCCACAAAAAAAGGAAAAACACAAAATACCCATGAAAAACTATCCTTGTTTTCTACTTCTACTATAGAGAATAATAAGGTATGAGAGACTACAGCACAATGACTAGAAAATAAAAGAGGTGAAACTACATTTATTATCAAGTAGATAGATAAACAAGGTTTGGATGAGCCAAGATTGCCACTCCTGGAGGGCATTTGTAATAGCTGAGGTTGGGTCCTGGTAATCACACAACAGAAGTCCACAACAGGAAGTCAATTAAACGATTAATGAGCACTGCACATGAAGTGCAAACACTTGCCAAATCAACAATTTGTTTTCGAGCACAAGGCACAGAAGCTTATCTTGACATTAAACACTGGCTGCTCAGATAAGGAAATAAGCCAGCAATCACAGCCCCACAACTTTAAAGGGGGAAAATGGCTCAGAGTGCCCCAATTCAGCCCCGCAGCAGATCCGTACATTACTGCATTATCAGGACTCTCCTCTCGTCTGTACGGCCGACGGTCACCATGCTGGCAAACCTAGCAGCTGACTTTGAACACGCTGACCTTGAGCAGGCAGATGACCTTAGCAGCATGTACTTCTGGCTTATTTCATTGCTGCAGCGGAGCAGTCTCACCATCTATAGTAGTCGAGCGCCTCTGGCCACCACCCCTAACTATTTTAAGATATCCCAATACACTTCAGTGATGCACAGTTCAAAGTGATAGAATAACATCTGCTAGCATATTTAAGTGTGAGTTGTTTACAGAGGAATTTTTAGCTTGTTCTCATATCTTGCTTCCCTGACAGAACGCTCAAGTTTATTAGCAGAGCTTTACTTCCTATTTCCACATCCAAGAAAAAAAAGTGGGGTTTTTTTTTGAGCAAGAATTGTAGATCCTGTGAAAGGAGAAAAACAAGATGTCCCACTCCAGATCAAGCTTATTTTGAAGTTTCAAGTATGTGAACAAGGGGTGGACTTGAAAAGCAGTTGCTTCCTGAGACGTTGATTCCTGCATGACTTCTCCCCTTGATAAAGAAAGCTTATATCCATGTTTATTTGTAAACCAGATTTAAAGTGGTATTTTATACATGTAAAATCTGTTGATCTGATATTAGAGATAATTAACAAATTGCTGTGATGGAATGGATGCATGTGTTACTGCTGACGCATAATAACCCATTATGCCTCCAAGCCTAATCCACAAAAGGAAAAAAGCACTGCAGGCAGGTAGTGCAGATGGACACTCTTTGGAGTAACCGGACTGACACGGAGTACACTTAATCACATTTAATCAAGTTACAAAGCCCAGTGAGAGAACAAGTCTGGCCAAGAGCACGCAGCCACTAAGATTTTTATTTATTTAAATTTCAAAGGGTGTGCAAGAGAAAACAACAATTACATAAAAGTGAAAAAACAACATAAATTGTTCATGTTTTTTCTGAAGCTAAATGCACAGGTGAATACTGATAAGTAAAAAGCAGTCCAAGTGCAACAGTCTCAGAGCATGCACATAGCTCTTCTCTGTAGTCATGGAAAGGAATTAAGCCACACAACTCAGCTGCTTCGCCCTTTCCCCAAATCCTTTAAAAGAGAAGAGAGAGCCCAGGCCCCAGTCACTGCTCCCAGCCACAGCACAACTAATGGCTGAGTAAAACCCACCCACAGCTCCAACATTTATCGTAAGGGCTGAAGGAAAGGCAGCCTGGAGCCAGTGGCAGATGAACTTACAGCTCTCTTGACAAGTATGCTTGGGCCAAGTAGGAGGGGTTGGGGGTGGATTTATGTACCAGCAGCATCAGGACCGCAGAACGCAACAGATCTCTCTTTTTCCACCCTGCCTGACTCTGCATGGGCGAGAAATGTAAAAGGAGGAGGGAGGAAGGGAGGGGGAAAGACTGCTCCCATCCAACAGGAATACATCCAGCCGTGATTTTTTCTGCTCTCTGAGCTCTGCTGCAACACTAGTGACTTTTGGCATTTTGTCTGGAACAGCTCTGTTGATTAGCAACTACCCTTAGTTGGAAAGCAGGAGGAAGGATATCACTGACTGACTGAGGAATGAGCAGACTCCACTTTGCTTCTACTCATTCTCATATCCTTGCAAACACACTGAATAAATTGGGATCGTATTTTACCCGTCACCACTGGAACAGAAAAACAGTTCCAAGCTGCAAGTTTTCCTTTACAGTCGAATACCTTCCAGTCTGCAAGCAACACCCCCATAAGCCCACAGCTCCCATAAGTGTCCCATAAGCCCACAGCTTCAGCTGATCCCATTTTTTATAGGGAGATCAGTTATGCTGTTCACTTCCTTTTCCCAATTTCAACAGTTTGAGCATGAACCTCTGGATCCCAGGGAAAGTGCCCTTCCATTAGGAAACCAATTCTTTACTCTCCAGAAATACTTCATGATAAAATTTACAGTAGCACAAGCTGAATGGTATGATGAAGCAGATGTGTTCTTGGAAGGCAGGAGATGAAAGATAGGAAACTTAACCACAAGTGCAGCTATACAAGCAATGAGAATGATGCCTGTTAAACTGCCATCTGGAGCTGCACATGAGGAACATGCAATCTAACTAACACCCACACACACTATCTCAAGTTTGTGATGTTGGGACTTTGGGAATGCTAAGCTTTGTAAGGTTTACTAAAGACTAGCTTTCAAAATCTGTTTTTCTAGGAAAACAACCTCATAAAAAGTCAACAGAAACATGATTTCCTTTGGAAAACAGAAAACCCAAGTAATAGCTCCTCCCAATCAATGATGAGGGTTTGCAATCACAAAGTTCTGCCCACACAAACACTGACTTTGCTGCTACAAACTCTCCCTTAGCAACCCATGCTTACAACGTAAATACAGAGATGCATTTTACAAACTTGGTGTTACAACCGCGTAGAAAATGGGAGGACAATAATATTGGAGAAGTATGAAGCTTTATCACTACCAAACCCTGCTACATAAATGCTATTAGACAGAACCGTGCATCTTTTAAATATCATTTTTTACCTGCTTTGAACAGCAGCCAAATGCTACAGACAACAGTGAGATGCAGAACAAACCTGTATCATTTGGGTACCATCTAACATGTAGAACAGAGCCCTTGACCGCTGGTGTTGCACACAGCTACTTCAAAGGGGAAAGACTCTGCAGAAGCTCCAACAGAAGCTTCTCTGAGAAGCGTGCCACACAAGAGAAGAGGTTTGCTGTGAAAGCAGATCCAAGAAGTTCCCTCTGAGCACAGCACTGAGGTCACACACAAGCTCTTTTCACGACAATGGAAACTGCTAAATAAAAGTAAGTAGGCTTCCTAGGCAAGTCAGCAGAACTACCTGGATCATCTGGTAACAGCGATGCTGTGCAGATTACTGCTCCTTGGAATCCAACATTTTGTAGCCTCTCTTCTCACCCTCTTTTCCCAAAACACGTATAACCTTATGAGAGAGACAAAGAAAAGGAAAATGACTCCATGAGCAGAAGAACGCTGTGCCTCAGAAAAGCTTTCTATCTCAGAGGATGAGCACGAGACTAGAGACTGAGAAGTAAGAGACATCTGTTGATTCCTCTGCTTTCTAACCCACACTGTAGGGAAAAAAGCAGCTTTTAGTCTTGGATTAAATGCTTGTTTTCCCGATTTAGGGCACCGGTGATCAAGAGAATAGATGAGCAACATGCTTATACCATTTCCATCTGTGACAAAGGCCCAGTCACCTATGCTGTACATAAAAGGGTCTTTTTTCTTTCCAAGAAGTATACACTGCTTAGATCACTCATAAAAGGTCAGCAGTCTTGAAGTGTGAGACCAACAGCAAAGAAAAGGCTTCAAATACCAGATCCCTCTATCCCATAAATATTAAAGCCCAGGCCAGCATAAAAACCGCATGTAATACAGACACTGCCTTTTAGGTAAACAGTATTTGGAATAACACTTCACCTTTGAAACAGAAAAGAAACCCACAACTTAAGATAGCGCTTCGCGGTTAATGTTTATTTATATCATACTCTCTCCTTGAAAGTAAATAATCGAATTTCTAGCAATAATTTCCAAAAGGTAATGAAAAATGTCAAAAAGCATTTTTGTATTTGTTTTTAACCACTTCTATCTCTGCTATTGACTAAGAGAAGGTGAAACGTAAGTCATCCCGCTGTCCATTCACCTGGCTGTACAACACTCCCTGCTTTAAGTCCTAATCTTGCTTTATTACTTGTGTTTTTAACTTATTACTCACATCCACATACAGACCCAACATACCATACAGCCATTCAAAAAAAGACAGCATAACAGAAGATTTTGCTGCCTCCTCCATTTTTGGCAGTGCTTCATTCATTAACGTCTCATACACAAGAAAAAAGGAAGCGTAAGATAAAAGTGTTTTCATCGCCTTCTGCTCAACTTCTTTACATGTTTCTCTGGTTCGTTCAACAATGGCAGGTGTGTGCTTTCAATACAGAAAGTGCAAACCTCATCCTTGAGAATGGCATAAGTAACCTAGAAACTCTACCAAGTTCATATTGCTTTCAGAAGAGCTTCCTTTCCCCTGCAGCACCGTTGAAAGGCATTTTACCCCATTCCTCTGAGATCTCAAATCCTAAAATAGCTGTTTAAAAGGAAAGCAAAATCCCTCTGCTTCGTACTTTTGTCTTTAAATTCTTGAGAATTCAGCAGAGTGCTTTAGCACAACAAAATATTTCAAGTATATTTGTATATGATATAAACAAACATATAGCACTGAACTGAAGAAAAGGAGTTCTTAGTAAGTCTCAATTGCTGCTCAATTTTTTTCAAGGTTTGTTTCAAGATGTCATAAGTCAAACAAGTCAAACCTGCACCATCACTCCCACCTTCTCGTAACACAAAAACTTTTTAAAGTAAATTTTGTGATTAACTATATTTTACGGAGTAGCTGCTTAGTTGATAGACAAGAAGCACAACCTCTTGCAAAATATGTTCTATCTGAATACAGGGTGTTCTCAGAAGTCTCTTCTCATTCCCTGAGAAAGCATTTCCTCTTTTGAGCATTTCTTAAGTCAAAGTCCTATTTTCTAGTATTATTTACACTGGTCAGGTACTTCAAAACAATAAAACAAAGTCAGTGAAATTGCCAAGCAATGCAGAGTTAACTTGAGTCACTAAGTCAGTAGGGAGCCACACATCCACAGTGAAATCCAACCTGCTAAGAACTTAGCCAGAATTAAACTTGGGGATGGAAAATAAATAAAAACCCAAAACTAAACAAAACCTACTAAAGTTAAGCCCATTTCAAAATGATCTTAACCAATCCATTTACCTTGGAGATGACATCGGAACCATTCAAATAGACAAACTACAACCTGAACTTGTCAGACTCTTATTTGTATGCTTGTTTAAAATAATAACAACAATAATAATAACAATGATAATAATAAGCCTTGACTCAAATGCTACCTTACAGAAGGACTGTAAAACTACACAGGATAAAGAGCACATTTTACTTCACCATCTGAATATTTACAGTGCACTTCTGTGCCACTTAGTAACCGGGAATTTTAGATGCACGTGTTATATCTCTCTATAAAAAACATCATTCAGTCTTTTCATGAGCTAAATTCCATGTAAAAGTTCCTACCCTGAGCCAACGAGAGTGCATAGGTCTGCAAGATCATGCTTAAAAGAGAAGCGGAAATAACACTTTGGAACACTCATAACAAACCATGCTTACTCACACCTTAGCATCCATAATGTAACACAACAATCCAACCTACACATGAGGCACAGAGGCCTGCTCCAAACATAGGTCAAAATTCTATATAAAGTATAGCTGTTAAGGAGCATAAAGCCAAACAAAACAGAACAAAGCAACAGCTAAAACGTGTGTATGAGCAGCTGAGCACAGTTAGCAATGCTGTGTGTGAGCTGTGTGGAGTAGAGAAAACCAATATGAAACCAGACACCAGAGAATCAAGTATGACAATAGGACCACCCAGCCTGGGTGCCTACAGCCACCTCCCTTTGTTAGCTGTGGAGCAGAAGGAGGGCGAGAGACGTGGCAGCAGCTCACAGTCATCTGCAATCACATCCGTAAATAAAGCCAAAATAATTGTTTTCTGACTGTGCATCTGCTGAACTGTGGATCTGCACACAACAGTTGATATTAAGACATTTGCACTCACATACAACCTTGAAGAACTCATGCTGCCTTTTCAGGACTTCTCTGTCTGAGGAGCCTGGAAATGCAGCAACTTGAACAGCATACAGCTTTTAACCTGAGAGCTCCCTTAACATATTTTACTTTGTATTTCCCACATATGGGTATGCATCAGTCAACAGGATTTCCCAGTCAAGTTTTCTGTTGATCAACTTTGCATGCTTTCTCAACACTTAGCTGCAATTTGTAATTAAATAACATGGAAGTTCAAGCAATTAATAAGAACTTTTTACTTAAGGACAGAACATGAAATGTTCTTGTTTACAAGCTACAGTTAAATAACAATTAGATCCTTCTGGCATGAGCCACAATCACCTTCGTTTCGTCAGGCCCAGAACTGCATTGCACAAGTTTTCACTTCCAACATGAATAGCTGAAGCATATTTAAAATTGTCTTTAGATTACTCACTGTCCTAGTTTACTAGCTTCTTACTGCCTCTGTGGAGACAGGCAGGACGTATAACTGCCAGCAACAAAGCAGAACTGAAAAAGGGGTTCAAGGCAGACAAATTCAGCTTATAAAGGAAACAAAGCCCCTCAGATGGTAAGCATTAATGGCTTTTACATGTAACACTGGTGGGATTGCTTATACAAAGAAAGGATTAAAAACAACATCAGAAACACACAACCATGTTATGGCCAATGTAGAACACAAACATTTATCAAAATCATTTCAAATGCCTACCTTAAACATTTAAGTACCCTAACTCAGAAGCTCACTGAAGTCTATGCTGCTGAAGGCACTCAATCAGAATTAAGTTTATAAGAACAAGGCAAAATATTTACAAGCAGTGGAGAAAAACAGAGCAGTTTACATAATCTTTGGCAGCAGTATATAAAATATGGCATTTCTAGTACACTGTCCAGCTGCTTACATAAAAGTTATACTAGGAAGGCAGAAAAGGAACACTAAACAAGCAAGTGAAGACTAATTTTTGTTCCAGTTTTCTTTTTCATCTTTTTCAAGATAGCAATTAGTGATGGCTTCAGACAGAGCAAAACAAAACATATGTCTAGGAAAAAAAATTAGCATTATGAAAATGTTCAGAACAAATATTCATGTTTTAAACGGTAACCAACCACTTAACCTTGTGATGATCTACATTGCCTTCGTGCTTTCCTGATTATTACTACATACCTCACAGAGTAATTATTTAAACCATTAATTTCATTAAAAAAAAAAAAAAAAGAATTAGATGTTAAAAACAAAGTAAAAGACACCTACCTATAATACCGGGATTGTAAATAGGTTGAACAAATAGTCTTTGATACATGGCTGGCAGACCCAAAATCTATTACTTTAACCCGGTAAGGCTGCCGAACAGGATCCACCAACATAATGTTCTCTGGTTTGAGGTCAGCATGGATTAAACCAAGACTTTTTAGTTTTTTCAGTGCAGTGGCCACCTGTTGTAGAATAGGCCGTATTACTTTCAGTTGCAGAGGGCTGAATTTGTTTTGCTTCAGGAAGTCATATAAATTCTGTTCCAACATCTCAAAAACCAGACAAGTATGGTTACGATGCTGAAAGCATTCGTAGGCTCTCACAAAATTGAATTCATCAGCATTTTCAGTACTTAGCCTTGCTAATATGCTCACTTCTATTTGTCCTTGGCGTGCGTACGAAGGATGATTCTTCAAAATTTTGATTGCCACAATCTCGTTTGTCCCTCTTTTCCAGCACTTCACCACTTGTCCGAATGTCCCTCGCCCAAGGAAATCAAGAACCTCATAAGTATTTTTCACAGAGCACAAAACCTCATGCTGTACCAGCTGGTAGTCTCCATCTCCACTTGTACCAGTTTGTTTTGAAGTTGCAGCAGTTGTCACAACTGTCACTGGGTTTCCTACATTGGTTTGCAACATTGCAGGCAATATGGACAGTTCATCAACAATCTGCATCGTGCTGCTTTGATTATCTAGCTCTTCACTCTTACGCTTCAATCCACATCGCTGGGGTCCTTCCAGTATATCTACTCTGTTTCCTTGTGTGCCAGGCTGAGGTGCTTCCAAGTGAGCTTGCCGCGCCTGCGCTGCTAACACTTTTGTAGCACCTGCAATATTTTTTAAACCAACAGCATCTGACTGCAACAAAACGTTCTGTCCTCGAGGTCTGTCAAATGGGTTTTTAGTCTGAAGGAAAGTACTAACCCTATGGGGAGAGATTCCAAAGTTTTTACCATTCACATAGATTTGTGGGTAGGCTCTTTCGTGGTACACACAACTGCTTGGTTCTAGTTTGAGTTTTTTCACACTACAAAAGGCACTTGACTGGGTTTGAGAAACATATGGTGGATAGACCAAGACTTGTGAGGCCATACCTGCAGAGGAAGAAAAAGACAAAGCATAGGTAAGAACTCAACATTCAACATTTCTGAGGTTTGCAGCAGTTTCCTCATTTAAAACAATCAAAAAAAAAAAAATTCAGGACAGAAGTGTATTTGCCAAGCTAGCTAGCTAGCTTAATGCAATCTTGTATTAGTTTCCTATGGAAAATGCAAGGTCATTAATCTTGCCCAGTGCAGAGTCTTTTAGACTGCAGCTGGGTACAGTAGGCAACATTTTCACTCACTGTTCAGGGCAGAAGTGAGACGGTCAGCTGCAGGCAGTGCTAATGATCGCTGACGTGGAAGAACTGCCTTTGTCCATAAGGACACAGTTTCCATTTAAAAACCTCCAGCATTTTCACATACAAAGATCCCATAGTCTTCAACAACTTAATATAAATAACTAATTCAATTACTTATATGTGACGTAAAATAATTTAAGGGTCGTTATCAGTGAGCTGACCCTGCCTATCATCCTACCTGTTCACCATAATTACCAGCAGGCCTTTAAGAGAAGATGACCAAAGAACACAACAATCAGTACTCCAGGAATTTCACTGCCAAGGAAGCAGCAGTGCATGACAGAGCCCAAAATACCATACATGTGTACACGCTTACATAAACAACTGACATTTTCTGGATAAACTGAAATGTAGAGTAATTATTCTACACACACACAGGCATATATGCATACACACACTTCTGCCACTGCAATTACTTCCCTGCTAAAAGAGAAGTGAACATTAAAAGACTGTGGATCACTTTGACTTTGAAAGTTATAGGAAGGCTGAACCCAAAGTTTCAATCTGATTGACTCTACCTTTCTCCAGGTCATCACTCTTTCAAAAGCCTTTTCAGAAGGAACTGCTGCATCTCAAAAATCAGGAATAAAAAAGCCTGCTGTGGGCAAAACAGTGCTACAGGAGCTTCCAGAGCTGGGCTCTGCACTGCACAGGCCCTTCCCAAACCCAAAGCCGAGTGAGCCAACAGAACATCAGATAGGAAACAGAATCAGATAGGAAACAACAGCAGCACCTTGTCTGCACATATGACAAGCAATCTCAACTCCACCTTAAAACACAAAGACAGAATGCCTCACAGATGCCATACCTCCCAGCTCTTCCAACCCTGCTGTGTACCACTCCAGATCTGTCAAACACCATCTTAAACCTTTGTGTCCTGGAATGCTGAATGCTAAGAAAAGGCACCATCTCAAAACACAAGCAAATGTCCTCCAGATTTTTGAATCCTCTCTTAAATAACACACCCTGTTAAAAAGCAGCATGCTTAAACTTTGAAATATCCCTGAGTACCCCTTACATAGCTTTACTTTACATCATTGTTAGTACATCAGCATATCAACGCACTTGTGGAAATTATGCATGAGTTTATTTTTAGACTTACCTTAACAACAAAAAGGCAAACCACAACACAAAACCTCATCTAAACTACATGAAGCTAACACACAGAGATGTAGAGAAGTAAAGCTTAAGACAAATGGAACTTATATTTGTTCTGAACAGTAGCAAAAAGAGAATACTTTTTATTATCATCTCACAACAGAAAATATAGGAGTATTTCAATTCAGTGGGTTTATCTGAAGCCTCCTAAAAAAGTAAGCCTACCTTATCAACACTCACAAACAAGAGACTGGGAAGGGGTAAGCTACTGCACCAGCTCCCCTCCAGGCCATTGACAAGGAACTGCCTTAGTTACCATAGCTCAGAAGGACACTTATGAAGCCCACCTCCCCGCTGCCTCTCCTCACCACACTTGGGTTCACACCACAGCACAGTCACAGCACACTTTGATGGGATTATTTTTTTTTTCCTTCCCTCCCAACACTACTACACAACAATACAGAAAGCCAAATTGAAATTAAGTTCCAGGCTGGATGTGGCTCTGGGCAGCCTGGTCTGGTGGCTGGCAACCCTGCACATAGCAAGGCAGTTGGAACTGGATGATCACTGTGGTCCTTTTCAACCCAGGCCGCCCTATGATTCTATGGTTCTTCAGGGAAATCCTTCTAATGGACCACAAAATATTGAAATTTTGACCCAGCTCAGGAAATGCTTTAAAAGCAAGCAGCAGGCCTGGGCACAGTGCTGCGGCTCTCGGCTGTCCCAGGAATAGGCAAACACTTCACCAAAGCACTCCTGTTGCTAAGTGAGATGATCCCGCTCTCACGTACTGTACCACCTCGTTTCTTCACGCTTGCTTAGCATAACCTAGGCGCTGTCTGCTCCGCCTCACTTCCACACCCCTGTAAGGCTTTGCTTTAGGTGAAGAGCACAGGATTAGGGAATAAAAAAGAAGCCTGGCACAGCCACCCCGCATCAGGCCTAGCCCCCAGTTTAGATGACAAATCTGAACATTAAGCAGACACAGCAGTCCAGCCACGTCGCTAAGCTCCCGACAGAAACAGCTCCAGCACTCGTGGCCAAAGCTGCACCCTGTGCCCGACCCACAGGCTGAGGGCTGCTGCACTGCACCCTCTGTGTCCTCCTCAGGCCCGACCCACCTCACTGCCCCCTCTGAAGGGACAGGTGTCCAGATGGCTGCTTGTGGAAAGGAAAGCAGTCCTTAGCTCGCAGCTCCAGCTGCTACTGGCAGTTCTCTCCCAGATAAGAAGTCTTTCTTGAGCTATTAGATGACGTACCTGGGAGAACAACCTGTAATTCAATCATGGCAGACTGAACTAACAGACAAATTTCACTCCAGAAAAATAAAAGAGGGTCTTGAAGTTCTTCATGTGCAGATAACCTCCTGCTTCCCCCAACACTTCTCCCTTGCCACCACTATATTACTGTTTCAGACAGAAGCACGCTCTCTGTACTAGAGCAAATGAAACAAAATACAAGAGATCAGAACACAGCTTACTCTGCACAATGCTGCCAGAGGTCTCCACTTTGAGAAGCTATGGTTATTAATAGAGCTCTCTTCCACCAGCTGAAAACCCAGCCACATACACAGACAGCAGAGTGGTACGAGCCTTAAAGAGAATGGGAAAATGTCATGGCTCCCCTTCCTGAGACAGCACTGACATGGTGGCATGGGTTTTTGCTTTGTTGTGTTGGTGTTTTGGAAGATTTGGCTTACAGCGTAATCTTACAGTTACCTACACTGCAAAGAAGTGCTGGTTTTGCAGGTGTTTCTAAAAGAGCTCTGCTGGTTAAAGACAGCAGCATACTGCATATTTTCACCTGCCAGGAGTGGATTGCCCCCTACCTAGGCTTGTCACAAACTATTTCACTGAGCTTACACATCTTTCTGCACATTTCTTATCACGACTGCTCCCGCTTCCTCATACAAAGCGTAGCTTGTCAGACTACATCTATATTAACAAGCAGGGCAGCATGACAGGACAGAGAGCCATACAGCAAAGCAGCTGGTGCTGAGGGAAATAGATAATCCCGTGCTAGTTTTGGGGAGCATACTCGAGCCTGTGCACTTGCAAGCAACTGGGGTACATCTTCCGATTACACTGCTTTTAAAACCAACCCCAAACTTGTGCATGAGATCACTGCAGGATGCAACACAAATAAAACAGGTGGGAGAGTAAGTGAAGAGCACAGTCCCTACACAAAGCACTGGAGCGAGGTTTGACCACTAGGGTAGCTTCAGACTTGATTTTCATTGCCTTCACACTCACAGACATCTGCCCACTCCCCCTCACATTGTTCCAGCACTCCTCTCCCATGCACAGGACGATCGCTGCTCCACAGGCAGAGGCACACACACAGGCTAAAAGCAGCTCCTAGCTTGCTTCATGTGTTGAATGTCACCAAATTTACCCATTATCACTATGTCCAGGCAGCACCTCTTCAAAGAGCATTGAACACATTGGCTCTAAGTCTGAAGCAGGTAGAACTGAACAACCTGCACTTCAGCTACTAATAGATTGTACAAAATAAGTGAATTTTCATTGGTTTTAAGATTGTTCTTAGTTTCTTTAGAAACAGGTGGATTTCTCAAAGTAATGAAAATAAACACATTTCCACCACATACTGAAATTACACATTTTAAATAAATTAATTCATAACGCAAACAAAGAAATGCATTTTCATACAGCAAAGAAAAACAGGAAGCACTTCTCTGTCTGCCCCTTCCAGCCAAGCCTCCCTTTACACAAACCAAGCCTCAAACCCACAGCCCTTGCCCTGTGGAACATTTTCATCTAGCCGCACCAATGCTCTTTGCTAGATTCTTGAAACTAATTCTCCAGCCTTCCCAAGCAGACCCAGACAAATCCATAAACATGACAAATTTGGCAGGCTGTAACAGCCTTGAGAAGCACAGGCTGTTCCAGGCTTGACCACCATTAATAATTAACTTCAGAATGACATTTCCTCCTGATAGAGAATGGGGGTGGGGGAGAAGAGTAATGAGAGTTAGTAAAAGCACCATGCTACAGTTCAGGAAAAATTGCCATACTACAGCCTGAATTCTGAAAAATGAACAGGGCTTCTCAATGATCCAGCAGCACGAGCCCTAAACTGTGCCTTCTGGTGAAAGCCCTGCAGCACAGCCTGGCCCAGGGCACAACCTAATGCTGCAGTTACACTTTAACTGCAGAAAACTTGTTTTCCTACTGCTTTCACCTCCCGGTCAGAGGGAATTGCTGCTAACTTAAGGGCACCCTCCTTGCAAAGATCTTCTGAATGTTTGGCAGCTTCCAGCAAGAGTCCAGCAGCAGCACCCCTGAAGCATTGTACTTCGTACACCACTTCGAAAACACTGTAAGGTTACTACTATTATTCCCAGGTCTAAAAAAAGGGTTGTTTTGTTTTGTATTAGGTGCCACCCAACTCTTGAATTTATTTAGCAAAGGCACAACTAAATTAGTTGCCCTCTTTCCACTTTGGTGCTGGTAGCATCTTTGAGTTAGGGTTATGTTTGGCTGCATTGCAGAACAAGCTGTACTGCTGAAGGCACTTTCATAGCAGTGCCCTGTTAATGCCCAGGAATGCCCTTACTTCAACCACACTATTTGTAACAAAGCACAGGCAATCAAGATAGCTTGGAATTTAAAGAAGGAAAACACACCAGGAGTGCCATGAGCATGGAGACAGGCCCAGGGAACCCAGCTGCTGGCTACCCGACAGCCATTCCTGCCAATCTGCAGAGCCCCAGCGCGGTGGCACAAGGCAGCAAAGCAAAGGAGAACACACAGAGCAGCTCACCAACAAGCCCTACCTCAGGAGTCGTCTCCTCCCAGCCCTAGAGGTGCAGCCGGACAGGGACTGCATGCCCAGAGGGTGCAGAGGCAGGCACACAGCCAGCACCAACAGGCACCTGGCAACACGGCAGCGAGCCCCAGGACAGCACCGCAGAGCTGGGAGTATTGGACAGAAATGACAGGCAGAACCTGGGAGTAAAGCACGTCTATTTGCAAAGAGATGTGTCAGAGCTTTGGAATTCTCGCGCAGCAGACGCCAACGAGGCTGCAGAGCTGAGCTGCAGATCCTTCACCTCCTGCCAACGCCGCGTGGAGTGGGCAGGGTTACCCGGGCTTTATAAAAGTCACAGCACGAAGCAAACGATAAAGCCACCAAGTCCCGCAGCTAAAGTTACTACCTATAGGTTGCAAGGCTTGTTTGTGCAACATCCAAGTGCTTTCACAGGACACAGTAACAGAGCTGCAGTGATACCAGAAGTCATACTTCAATTGCACTGCTACATTCTTAATAAAAATTAAAAAAAAAAAAACAAAAAAAAAACCAGTATTTTTCTATTCTACCCATACAACAAGGTGTTCAGTACGGGGTGCGTTTACACTTCAGGCAAAACATGACTACAGTGTTGACTGAACAACAGTTCTGGACAAAAATAAAATAGCCTGAATGAGAATGTAACAGATTCTGCTTCTAACCTCTGAACTCATGACTCAGGAAACCACAGAGAGATACCAGTGACTGCAGCAGCAGAGGGCTCTGCTCACAAATGCATGTGCATTGGCTATTAAAAAAAAAAAGAAAAAAAGAAAAGAAAAAAAGAAAAGCAAACAACAAAACCCACCTCAATGGAAAGTACAAGTTTGGTCAAGTGTGACAGCAAGTCACAGCACAGACATCTCACTACTTGGAAACAGAACAGCATATATTTGAAACCAACGTATTTTACATAAAACATCAGCGTGAACTCGTGACTCAATGCCACCATTTGTACCAGCAGCAATACCAGAGAACACAATCGCTACATTCACATTTCCCACAAATACCAACAGCTACATCTTATGATTCCAGTATGACTGCAATCACAGTTAAAAAAAATATAATTTAAAGCATTTATGCGAGGCAAGAAACTGTTATGCAACTGAAAAGAAAGGAAATAAAAGTTTTATCTGCCACCAGCTCCCAATTAGACCACGCTCTCTACATCAGAATGTGCCATCATCAACACAAATGGCACGCTGCAACCGGCCTGGGCTTCGCCGGCCTAATCTCTTCTTTTAAGAGATTAATTCCATTTGAACCTGGAAATAGGAGACGCACTGGATAAAAGTCTGTGAAGCCCTGACAGCAGCAGAGCTCTACCCTCGGTTCTGTTTGCAGGCATGGGAAGCAGCACCCATCAAATGCATCTCCTTCGGGAATACAAGCCTACAGAGCTACTGTCCTCATTGTTACTTTGGTTTTGTCCCCAGACTTGATCAAACTTGGAATTTTCAGAAGAGTTTCAGAGGGGGAAACTTCTTCCACATTTCTGAAGATGTGGAAGTAGCGTTTCCTGTAGGCAAAACCCCCATGAGAAATGTGTACTCTTCTCTGAATGTTCTCTTTCACTCCCTAGCAAACCAGAATCAGTACTAAGCTAGACTGTAATATTTCCCAAAGCCATCAAAGTGCAACAAGTTTCCCCCTCTCCCCTACACAGAACTTATTGATTAAACCGTACAGAAGAATGTGCAAAAGGAGAGCAAGATTACGCACAACATAAACAGCTAGAGCACAGTACTGTTGAGCACAAGCCAGTTTATTGCCTGCTGCGTTCCTTTCCATATAACAATCTTCCTATTTGTAAAAGAAATTAGCTTTTAACTTCCACTCTTGTTTTAATCCTTAAAACAAAGTTGAGCCATCTCTTCAATCGAGCTTTATAAACACAGTCTCAAAGAGCACTTGCCACAGAGAGCTCCCAAAACCTTCCTTGAGAAAATCTCCCAAGTGACCTGGCAGAGTCACAGCAGGACACTAGCTCACACCGTTATTTCCAAAACCACAGAGAAAAGCTCTTCAAAAAAACCCTTTCGAGTATCATGAAAGCAACGCATTCTTATCACATTGAATACCAATTAATTCCCTGCCTCACAGAATAAGTTTAGATTAGTAGATAAGGAAAGGGGAAACAAAGAGCCTTTTTTTTCCATTTACGAATGAAGCCTGTTCCTTCAGAAAGGATCCACAAGGCTGCAAGCACAAAAAGCCCCGCACTGAAGAAACGAAAACGACAGAGGAGGTTCCAGTTTCCTAGAACTGTGTTTCTAGGAAAACAGAGGCAGGAAGACATTTACAAAGTGGTGATGTCCACTAGCAGCTTTTCAGTCTAAAGGCAGAAAGATATCCTTAGGAACAAGTTAAAAAAAACAAACATCCTGAAGGTTGTTCAGGTTCCACCAGTCATCTCGTACCAACTCAGGCAGAACCTGCATGACACAGAGAGGAAAAGAAAACTCTGCAGCCCCACACGAAGTGCAGCTGTACCGTGACTGCAGGTCCAACTGCAGGCCTCCAAGCAGAGGTTCTCCCACCAGGACTGACTTTCTTCTCTCCCTTCCTCATTGCCAAGAGGTGAGTGCCAGGTGAGACCTGCCTCCATTTCACAGCTCGTGCTCCACCTTGGAGTAAAGCAAAGCTCGGGTACAACTCCTGAAGTGAGCCAAAGCAAACCATCTCAGGTACCAGAGCCCACTCACACCACGGCTTACACTCAGCAGTACTGTGCTCTGTTCCTGGGATCGCCATCTCAGAGCTGCAGCCATCCCCTTGCATTTGCTTGGTTTTATTCTTAAGCCACGACGATGAGAATAGGACTCTCAATAGAGTGCTAGGACACAGCCTTTCTCGTCCCAGAATTTTCCACCTTTTGGAAAATGGTAGAAGAGTCTGCCAGCTATCTGAATAGGGAACTGCAGTCCCCACACAGTATTTGGTGAGTAATGGTTATACAAACAGGAAGGGATTTTCATTTGATAATAGCTGATGTTTTACACGAAAAGCATTAGTCATGTTTGTAACATACTTAAAAACAGTCCTAAAATAATTTACCACTGCTAAAAAACTATATTAGTACTAATGGAGAGTCATATGAACGTGAGATGACTCATTTTAAAAATAATTTTTCTGACAGCAGTGTCATTCATAACATACTATAATAAATCTGCACGTAACAATCCAATTCATTTTTAATCATTAGGGTAGTTGCTGTAGCTTTGGTTATACTAAAAGTATACCAAAATATTTGCTCACCTGCTTTGTCTGTGGATATTTTACTGTCTCTTACTTTATTGCAGTGCTTTAGAGCCTGAACTCAGGATTCTGCTCGGCTCCATCCCATTATACCCAAATGCTGCACAGTGCAACATAGCCGGAAGGAAGGGCATACTTTGGAAACAAATAGTTCCTAACATTTCCTGAAAACACTGGGTGGTGAAAAAAAACAAAAAAAAAAATCACACATTTCTGGGTCTATTGAAAATACAGTTAATAATATTGGGAGAGTTCTGAGACAGAGTGAAATTTTAATTTGATTCCAACTCACTGAATAAGAGAAATTCAGAATTAAACACCTTGAATTTCCTTGCTTAAGAGATGCTCCAGGTATGTGGCAAGTCTTGTTTTTAAGAAACACTGCTAAATCAGATATTGACCTCATTTTGTCAGGAAGTTACCCACTCTCATAATTAAAAGCACCACATCTGCTTGTCTGCCATTCTGAAGTTTGTGCTTCTGAAAAGCAACATAGCGTCAGCTTCTCTAACGCTAGAGACTGAAGCTCTAAATTAAACGGGTCTCTAAAAGGGGGTGGAAAAAGGCAAGAAGAGGTAATGGGATTTCCCAAGCCTTATGCTTCATTCCAGGTTACTTCAAGTCAACCAGAGGGTGCTCACTGCCTGCACAAGGGAGAGCAGGTAACCCACCGCTAACCCGTTTCACAGCACTGCCTACTGAACATTGCTTTAAATGTTGCTATGGAGCCAGCAGAGCTCTTCAAGGCATGCTACCCACTCGTCGGCCATCTCTAAAAGGCTCGGTACTTATTCTTGCTAATTTCTTCCTATTTGGTTTCGTGTGTGAGCCAACCGCAGTTCTGAAGTTCCAGGTATCTGGAGATCTCTCACACTTCACCCAAGAACAAGTTTTTCTTCCAGGACTCGAACTAAAAGTAATCCAGACTTTCCACTCCACCTCCCATTGTCAACCAGGAGGGCTGCAGAAGCTAAAATACTATTTCAGTGACTTATGAACAGAGACATGAATTTTGTAAGAAGTTCCCACCGCCAAGTTCAGCTCTCACTCCCTTCATTTTCAAATACAAGAAAGCATAAGAGACCGCCTCAAAATAAGTATTTGGCCAGCTGCTAATTTATATAATCCATCTGGAGGAACTTCATAACTTTGCTGAAGAAGCTCAAGGATGTTTTCTTCACCAGAGGAATCCTATGCCAAGAGTTCTGGAATTCTTGTGGAGCTGCAAGGCAGTGCAGTCAGAGAAGGGGAGAAACTTGGAAAACAGAAACATACAAGTCTTTTTGTAGACAACAGTTGACACAACTCAGCAGTGAACGCACAACAGAGAAGCACTGGTATTGCCACTGGGACATCCTACTTTCCAACCTGTTCTTTTCCAGATTCCCCATCAGGGACCATGCCAGCGTCACCTGCCCCATCCTGCCACCTGTCAGCAAAGCAGGCCGCCCCAGCTCTGACATTTCTACATTTGCTCCCCACAGAGCTGTGCTGCCCACGCTATCTGGTATATGCACATCAGTTGTGCACCACAATGCACAAACGTCAGCTCAACTAGAAGTTTTTTCTAGCATACAGCTCTGCACTTAACATCAGTCCGAAATACAGGGCACGGTGCTATCATTCGGGACTGAATATTATCAGTGCACTTTTTCTCCTGCTTGCACACAAAAGCCAAAAACAGAACTCTCGTTTCTAAAAGCAAGGCTTTGTTGAAAGCATCTCTTTTTATATAACCAGCCCACTGGCAGAACAGAAACCAGCAAAAAAGAGGATTCAACTTAAATGCAAGTTAAAAAGAAAACCAATTTAAGAGTATGACCCCCTAAAATAGCAGAGACAAAAACAATCATAACCATGCAAGTTTAGGGAAGGAGAGCTCAACGAGCCTATGTGTTTGGGTGAGGGTCAGCAGCCACCTCTCTACCTCTGTTCTACCCACAGAGGGGTAAAACAAGCACCGAGCCCCAGGAAGCCCCCATTCAAGTCTGTGGGAGCTAAATGATCGATTGCTCAATCAACCCAAAAACAGCTTTTAGAAAACCCCCTCCAGAACACGATGTTTGTTTTGAAGCTGCTGCTGCTGCTACAAGGCACAGCACGAGGGGCAGCACACCAACAGCATGATCTCCACAAATGATGCCGACTGCAGGACAAGGAGCTGAAGGCAGTTCCTCCCCACACCCTGCCTCAATTTTGTTGCCGGCACCTCGGTGTGTAGCCTCTCTCATTTCCCTCTTTGGTAGGGAACTGCCTGTGAGGCAGGAGGGAGGGAAGACGCAAACACAAGAAGCCTCAAACAAAGGAATACCTCAGATGGCAGCAGAGCCCTGCATTAGGGGCAGCCTCCTGAGCAGTACTTCAGCCCCACTTCCCTGCAGGGATGCAGCCAGGTAAACCCGAAGCATGAAGACACACCGAGCCGCCGCGCAGCCAGAGCATCTCCCCAAACGCAGCCTCTGGGCACAGCCGTGCCACACCCCGGCAGGGAGCAGAACCAGCAGCACAAGGCGAGTCGGCAGCAAGAAGCGGGGCACAAAAAGCCATTCCTGCTTCGTGTGGTCACACACAACTCAGCGTGCGGCTATAAATGGTTGGTGCCGGGACAGACAGCGCTGCCACCGCTGCCCCGTCCCACTCTGTTCTCTCCTGATAAGCTCACAGTAACACCTCGCTCGACTTACTTGCGATCTCACCACGCTGCCTCATAATACAGCTTTGACCTATTTTCCAGATGCTTAATTAATCTCTCCGCCGGCTGCCACGCTTACAAGACAGCTCTTTCTTGTGTGAATTTTAAACTCAGCTCACAGAAGCCTCCCACAAGGCATTCTGTTAAGGAATCGTTATGTCAGAGTCACTAGGAGCCCGAGCACCCGCGCGTCGTTGCGAAGCCAGGCAGGGCACAAACTTTTCGCACACGACGTAACGAAAGGCAAAACAGAAGCGAAAGCGCTGAAACGTGCGCCGCTCTCGGCGGCGGAACCGCACGGAGCCGGGCCGCCGCCGGCACCGGCGCTGCCCGCAGCCCCAGGGCACGGCGGTGCCGACGAGGCAGGGCTGCCCGCGGAAGGTGGGCGCAGGGCTGCTGGGCGGCTTCGGTACCGCCGCACCGCCGCGACACGAGGGGAGCCGGCGGCCACACCGTACGGCGTGCCGCTGTACAAGCCCGGACAAAAATGAGTTCTGAACAGGTAAACACACAGTACTCGCGGTTGAGGGATTTGCACTAAAAGACAAAAAAAAAAATGTAATAATAACGATAATAATAAAAAAAACTCCAAACCGCACAATTTCCAACGGTGCTGAACACACGCTGTGCTACGACTCCCAGCGAGCGGAGCGGCCCGGCAGCGCAGCCCGCGCTCCCCGCATCCAGCCCCAGCCCACCCGGCAGCCCGCGGGAGGGGCGGCCCCGCGCTTGTTTACGGCAACCAGCGCCAACGACGCGTCGCACAGGCCGGTAATGGGCACGGCGGGCGCCCCGCCACCTCCCACCGCCGAGGAAGAAGAAACTTCGGGGCGAGGGCGGCAGCGGGAAGGGCGGGAGAGGGCGGCGGGGAAAGCGGAGCCGCCCGGGTCGAACGCCGGGCTCCGAGTAGGCGGCGGGCGGCGGTGCCGGGCCTCGCCCCGCCGCCCCCCGCGGGAAGAGGCAGCGCCCTCCCGCTACCCCCCGCCCCGCTCCCCGCCGCTCACCTTCACAGATCGGGCCGCGCTGGCGTCCGAGCCGGAGCCGCCGCGCCGGGCATGTCCGGGAGCGCCGCGGGGGAGCGCCGCGCTCAGCCGCTCAGCCCCGCCGCTGCGGCCGCCGCCCCAGCCGCTGCCATCTTGTCCTGGCGGCTGGGAGGGAAGAGCCTCGGCTCGGCCCGCTCGGCGGCCCGGGCCTCCGCCTCATCCTCCCGGGGAGGGACCCAGCCCGCCCCCGGCCGCCGCCTCCCCCGCCTCCGCCTCCTCCCGCCTCCGCCCCGCTCGCGGCGGCCTAGCGGCGCCCGCCACGGCCCGTCGCCCCGCAGCAGCGGACGAGGGCCCGCCGAGGGGAGCCGCGGGACGGG
>JAPSGF010000140.1:655637-668556 GCA_035772895.1 Perdix hodgsoniae
GGTGGAGCCGCCCTGCCTGCGCGGAGCCGCCCGCGGAACGAGCGGCTCGGCGGAACCCCGCGGCCGTGCCGTGCCGCGCCGTCCCGTCCTGTCCCGCTAGCTCCAGGCCCCGCGGCGCTCCCAGACGCTCTGGCGTCAAGGAACAGCCGCCCTCCAGAGCCACAGATCAGAGGGTGACAAGGCGAGGGCGACTGCAAACCCCCAATTCGTGCGAGGACGAAGGCGGTGCCCCGCCCGGCCCCGGGCTACCCGGGCGCACCGACCTTCCTTCTAGACGCGGCGTTCCATGAGGAGCGATCCCCGCGCGTTAGCAGCTACCGTCAGACGGCGCGGCTGCCCCGAGCCCCGCGCTGAAGTTCGGCGCTCCGCCTCGCCCGGCTCGTGCCCCTAACGCGGCGCATCGCTGAAGCGGCAGCGGGCGGCCGCGGGTCCGGCCGACTCCCGCAAACGGCGTCCTTCACCCTCAGCAGCCTCAGCTGATGCGGGCCGAAGGAGGAAACGCTGCTCGTGCGCCGAGCCCCAGCCGCGCGCTTCCCTCCTCCTGCTTGGGACGGCCGGCAACTGCCGCGCTTGCACAGCCACGTGCGCTCGTGTCTTCCTCACTCCTAATTTAGGGGTGGGGAAAAAACAGGTGGGAGACGATGCTAGCAAATTATAGCTCATAAGAGTTCTCGTTGCATCTTTTTCTAATATTACACGTTTTAATAACGCTTGTCTTCACAGCGCTCCCCAAATATCCCTACGTGTATTTCATCCACAACAATGAAAGCTTATGGTCTACTGAAATAATAAATGTAAATATACCCCCCCTCAGCTACTAATTTGTCTTGACATATTTTGACAACTGGCTTTTTAGGAAGTATTTCAAGCATTTCCCTTTTTTTTGTCATCTCATAAACAGTAAGCACACCCCTGCCCTGTTTCTCCAGGCAGTACTGCCGTGCTGGTGGGCACCCGAGGGGTTAATGCTGTGACACCTGTAAGCAAGGGCTGTTCTGTTTCAGGGTACTTGACTAACCTGGCACAAGGAGGCCCCCGTCATTTACGTTCATTGATAGAGTTCAGCACTGAAACACACACCTCCATCGGCTCTTTGTTCTGCCTCCTTTCCGTGATGCTGCTCAGGGGAAGAGTAGTTAGGTGTTAGTGCCCCAAGCAGAAACAGAAGCCATGGAAGAAGATATTTCTAATAGATGTGAAAATATCATGTAGCAAAAGCAGCTGTGAGGACAAACCCAGGCCCAAAGCCCTTGGCAGCACACTTAGCAGTGACACTGTGCTATTTTGGTTATCAAAATCCCAAGCGTAGACAGACACAGAAAATGCTTTGGCTGGACCAATTTGTTTTACTCATTGAGCTGCTATAAGCTACGTCACCAAATTCTTTTTATGGCCACTGCGGGTTGTTTATATCGGCTCATGAGTTGTTTATATCTGCCAGACTCTGAACACTTGAATAAACCTGAGCATCAGAGTCCTGAACAGGGCTGCTCTATCTGAGCTGCAGAGGGAAGCAATACACAGAAGTCAGGCCTGGAGAAGGCAGGGCTCTGGGGCTGTGTTGCCATCCTCTGGGACCTTCCCAGCTGCTAACATAGGAGGGCAATGCCACGAACCAGTGTTCCCCTCTCCTGGTATCCAGATAGATTCTCCTGATGACCCCCCTCCAGCACTGAGTGTCTCACTTAGCAGATGAAGCACGGCCTGCAAAAAAGTAGGCAGCTTTCTCCAGTGAGTCGAATGAGCTCAGGAAGTTCAGCGAGTGTCAGAGCTGACACAAAGAGGAAGGCAGAGCTTTTCTCAGCACAGTGGTTAGAGCTGCACAGACCTCAGTTTGGTTTTCTGGGTAGAAATGATGAAATCCAAAGAACTCAGAAGTGCAATGGTTGGAAACGCGCTGCTATGAGCACTGCAGGAGTGGTCACCCAAGCTGTGGCATGCTGACCATGACAAGGAGAAGGCAGAGGGGTTGGAACTAGATGATCTTTGAGGTCCTTCCAACCCAAGCCATTCTGTGATTGTGTGAGTCAGTGAAATTAAGCCACAGGAAGCCTCTGATGCTCCCTCTGATGCAACCCAGTGGAAGCAGGTTAGCAGGGTGAGTGCTGAGCATCCGCAAGCCATTCTAAATGCGTACTGACACCAGTGACAGTTGGACCACAGCTTCTGGTTTAGTTTAACTCAGAAAGGATAACATTTGTTCATTCCAAGGCAAGTTCATTGCTCTGCAATGCAATCAAAAGATGCTAATTAGGATTCACAAAGAGATCTCTTCAGAAATGCACGCTTCATCCAAAGTAAAGCACTAGTCCAGGCGGACCCCTTATCTCTCACATCATCAGGGGAAGACTGTATAACTACACTGTAAGAGTGACATTTACATGTCAAGCAGCAAAAAGGCAGCTTAAATGTCTTTACTAGGTCCTGTAAGAGATGATGCAGTGTGGCATATTTCTCAGGTAATGCTTGCATTTTCAGCTTGTTTTTCAGCTTGGGGACATTGTCTTGCCGCACCTTGATATCCTTGTTTTTTATGCTGGACACGCTGCTGACTTTCCTCCATGATGTTCTCCACTTTCAGAAGCAGATCACACCTCATGCATTCATTAGAAAATCCACAAAGAGATCTTCTTGAAACATACAATGATGATGTAAAGGTACAGTTTGACACTGGCTGCTTTCAGTTATTAAGCACTGTGGTCTAAGAGTGCCTTTCACGTAAGTATACACCATATCCACACTTTTCCTCTCTCTTTCCAGCAGCAAAATAGATCAGTAAGACTAACAAAAGTTAAATAGGCACCAAAATGCAATGCTTCTCTTTTTCAGGTACCTGGTGAGGACAAATTGGGTATTTCACAGTACTGAATACTATGCAACAAAATTCTGGGAATTTGAAGATACAATCCTAAAGCAGTCAGTGAGAAATAATTGTAAGAGTTAGAATCACAGTGATGGATTAAAAGCAACAGAAAACGCAGCTTAAACATTACTGACTTTATCACCTAAATTGAATCCAGCACTCAAGTTGTAACAACAACTGGTTACCAAGTAAGCAACAGCAAAACATTGGACAAACGTATTTTTACTTAAAAAACTACGAACACACTGAAACACTTTCTTCTGTGACAGAGAGAAATAACTTGCTAAAAAAAAAAAAAAAACAAGCTTATTTCAAACTCAAATTCCTACCAGTGTTGGCATCATTGTGTTGGTAAATCTTTTAATAGTAAATATTGTACTTTTTACTGTTGTTCTAAAAATGAGCATCATTTCTACCCTACCCTTGTGAATACTCACAGGGTGCCATCCACTAATATTACCAACCAGTTCATTTTTACAGTTGAGCAATGGCTTCTTTTTTTAGTGGCTGATACATTGCAAGATCAAGGGTTGCAGACAGATGAACACCACAAATGTTCTGGCTGACCTCACTTTCCAGAATGCATCATTCCTACAAACAAATGTCATTAAACAGAAGCAGGCGGTCAAACTACCAAATTTAAACATAATCTTCTGTTACTCAATGAGTAGATGCTAATTAGTAGCCTAATGACTACAGTAAAACCTGAGTAAGGATTACAGGGGATGCACTCTTAGTGTGTATTCCAAAGCATTTTGAAGGAAATAGTCAGATCCACCGGCTCCAAGCAGGGGTCTATGCTGTGTGTGGCAGAGAAGCACTCCTACCTTCCCTGAGAGCTCCCTTCCCATGTAATCAAGCTGCTATAGGAGGGAACTTGGACTGGATATCTCCAGAGCTCGCTTCCAGCCCCTGCAATTCTATGAAGAGTAGCTGGGCCCCGGCAGCACTGAACTGCATCCATGCTTGTTGCAGACTTGCCTGGAAGGCAGCCCCAGCACCTCACTATGGAAGCACGTGGGCACAGCCAGAGTGTGCCTGCAAGGTCCTGTTACTCACCTATCTGCGACTCACATCTGCCCTGAGAGGCAGCCCGACCAAGTCAGCACACAGAGGGCTCCAAGCCCTGCAGCCTCCCACAAGACTTTCACCCATGTGTTTTCCTGCTTTTAAAAGCAGCTGTATCTTAAAGTCTTCCTCATTTCCCCCCTTGAGATGTCATTAGAAGAAAATCTTTAACTGACATTCATCAGATATTTAAATTACCACGTTAGAGACTCTGGTCCAAAATGAACAACAGAAAAGACACATTCTAATTACACAAGGTATGAAATAAGATCCAACCATTTTAAGGAAAAAAAACATTTCCTTGTTTAGCAAAGAACATGTTTTCATATGAATTTGTTTATTCACATATACAAGTATTCCAATTATTTTTTTCCAAGTATTACAAAACCAATCCGCACTTATTTTTTGTTACATTCTCCATCCATGTTGCCTTTTAGTTATATTCAGGGTGAAGGCAGTCAGGAAGTCAGTTTATTTATTTGGCTTTATGACATTTTGAAATAATTGGCACTGTGTTATTGGAACAGAGACTACCACCCTGCATATAGAAGTGCTGATGTTTAATAGAGGATGAGGGAGCAGAAACAGACAGGAAAATGGCAAATCCATACCTTTATATAAAGCCATGGTTATAGACATCCCATCATGTCCCACACCACAGTGAATGGTGATGAGATGCAACAGGTAAGAAAATGAAGGAGCAGAGACAGCAGAGCATCTGACCTTACCACTGCACCAAGAAGACTGAGCTTTGCTGCATGGTAATGAGAATCTATTGAATATGTACATGCAGATGTTACATTATCCTCAGGCTTTTGCAACAACAAATAAAAGCCCTCATCATCAGATTAGATGTTATCTGACAGAGACTGAAGCTCTCAAAAAAAGCAGAACACTGGAACTGTTGTAAAAATGTTGAGTTTTGCCAGCACCACACCTGTGGCTTGGGACTGCAGTTTATGCAGTTCTAATGCTCACTGAACTTCAAGATCATTTTCAGATAAGTCGCTTCCTTATAAAAGCTGCGTCTCTCTAGAATAAGGTAATGTGCTGCCACCTGTTACAGCTGTCAGGGACTGAAAAACTTTTATTTGCATATATTGTGCCATATTTACAAAGAAGAAAATGCACAGCTATTCTGGGCAATTATTATTCAATGTGTATATTAATTTATGATTTCCTGGTTCAATAACAAAAAGCACTCCTATAAACTTATTTTTCTATATGCAGTTTACAAAATAATGTTTAAAACAGGAAAAATACAGTTTGAACACAGCCCAACTTTTTCAATTCAGCTTTGTAAATGTTAAGCACTACTGTAGTAAATGCTCATGGTGCATGAAGCACAGGCGTTTTTATTCTGAACAATCAGTCAAAAAGTGCTGACTGGACATTGTGTGAGGAAGCCCGTCTGTTATCACCTGTGTTTCACCAAATAGCGAAAAGCAGCTCAAGGTTATAGCTAAATGGGCAAGTTTTAGGGCTCAGGCTGAAATGCCTAGATATTACAGTATGAAAAAGAGCAATAAGAGAGCACTACTCGCTCAGCAGGGATTGGTGTTTGAATGGAGTTTTTTTTACATACATGAATTCCTTGAACATATTTTAAGCCCTTTTTTTGTCTGGCTTTACTCACATCCATCTGTGTCATGTGAAGAGAGATGACAGGGAAGGGAAGGAGGCCGAGGCGGTGCGGAACGCAGTCCCAGGCCATGGAAGCAGAGGGTGCAGCTGGGCATCCAGCTTCAGCAGTCAGCATGGCAATGCGGCAGGGATCACACACAGCACCAAACCCTACCTACAGCAACATGCCAGAAGGAACACTCCTGCTAGCCTTTCACTTTCTTCTGCATGCCTCACACCTCCCCTTACACCACGTTTTGCCTTCTGGATTGTCTGTCATAGAACATGACTGTCATCACCCACAGCACCACTGGCCACTATCACAACATCCTCAGGAAAGGACTAGGGGACTAGCAGCATCAGGGGCTGAAACTGCAACACCCCACTGAAGCTAACGGATGGCTGTAGACAACACAAGCAGTGTTGGCCAAGCGAGCTCCTGATACAAACCCATTGTGGTCAGTTAGATTATTTCCAGGATGAGAAAGGCTCCAGATAGTATCTGGATTTATATACTGGTTACTGAAGAAAATCTGCGCACATTTTATCCAGTTTGCTATGTTCTCAGCTAGTAAGAGCAGGAAAGTTCCATTTTCATTCAAGCATCTCCTGATGCTTTGTGTATAACTACTATGCAAAACTCAATCAACATCACCACACATAAATTAAATTACTAATTAATGAGTCACTATAAGTGCATGGGATATCAGCATTAATTTTAATAGGTGTAGAAACAATAGTGCCAGTAGAGCAGCCCAAGTTATGGACCAGAATTTCAGGGTCAGAAGTCACCTAATACACAAAACAAGAAGAGTTTCTTAAAAAAATGTTAGAGAGCTTGCTATCTAAGTACTAGATGAGAGACAACTGATGGGTTCAGATAGGAAATGGGTACATGACGAAAAAGGAGCCAATGTCGGCCAGCACTATAGCAGAGCCTACCAGCACACCAGCTGCCCACCTGCCTCAGGAGCCCTTCTGAACAACAGAGAGCTGCCACAAAAATGTGGATGTTGGCTTCCTGTGGTCCGGCACCACGGCAGCTACGTACTGGTGAATTTAAAAGCAGTGTAAGTATTTTGGTTTTACCTATTCAACCATCAATCATCAAACATTCTTTACCATTTAAATGCATTCCTTCAACAGATGCAAATTCATCTGTTACAGTAGAAACTAACTACTCTTTCACAGCAGGGCGTGAGTTGCTCTCCATTCATATTTTATTAAACAGTTGTATCAATTACATGTGTGAAAGATTGCTCTAAATGCTTATATAAGGCTTTTTAGCCAGAATAGTATTTCATTCAGCAGATGACACAGAAAAGCACTAGTTGAGTTCAATAATTATTTCTTTAATTTTCTCATATTTCAATTCCAAGCACAAATTATCACATTAACTAAAAATACAACAGTTAACTAGTTCTTCAATGGTGTGTGTTAGCATCAGACACTTAAAACTAATTTAATCACTGTCTGTAGCCTTTGCACTAAGTGGTGCTTAGAATAAGCTGGTTAACTCCTGTCCTTTAACTGATTTGGTTTGCATACCTAAGATACAAACAAAAAAAAAAACACCCAAAAACCCAGTTCCTGGTTGTACTTCTGATAATGAGACTCAGGATTGCAGGATTGATATCAGGATTGCAGCAACCTGATCACTTATCCTGTTCCCCTTTTGTTTCAGTACCAGCATATTTCAACAGCAGCTTTCAGAATGCCTTCTGGACTAGCAGACTCAGTGCTATCATTTCCAGCATCGATTGCATTTATGTTATTTACAATTACTTTACATTGACTTTTGCACCTTATCATCCTCACTAAGTGGCTGTAGAACCAAGCTTACTCATGAAAACATCTTTGGCAAAGCTCCTTTCTGTATATTACTCTTCATTTAGTTTCTTCCCAGGTTTTAATTTTTATATCTTGACATTTATTATACAACCAACAAAGTTGTGGGGCTTCAAAAGTGATTTATTTTTTAAGACTTCTTTCTAACCTTCTAACTCAAGCCTTAATTTTGAAACTAATTTAACATGAGAAAGTGAAATCTGTTTTTCACCCTACTCCAAAGTGAATATTAGCTCAGAGGATTGTTTTATCTAGTGTAGAAACCATTTATTTTTACAACTAAAAGTAAGCTGTGACATGGAATATACCCAGCGCTGCCTGAAAACTAGTAAACTTCAAGTCCACAGAAAGCACCCAAATTCTTAATTTCACACATAACAATGAGAAGTTTACTACTTTTTCCCAGAAACCTTGAAATAATTTGTTCTCTCTAATCCTCTGCTCAGCTGCTGCTAACTGGTACTCAGAAAGGAGCTAACTCATCCCCAGATAGACTTGCCTTAAACAGACAAGAAAAAAATCCTTCAAGAAGCATCTAGACAGTGCTCAGCAGTAATGGAACAGAAGTACATTGGAAAAAAAAGTAACTTACATGCTACTGTTTGATTACATTGCAACACAGTGACATTATTTACTGTAGATGTCTATTAAAAAGTCACTGTACTTTCATGAATCTTTCCAATTTAGTTGAATTGGTCTTTCTTAATGGAAAACCAGGTTTAATCAGTATTTCCCAGAAAAGAATGGTAAATTCTGCAAAACATGCTGAAACTAATTTAGGTTTTAATCAAAAAAAACTCTGCTAATATTTTATTCTGTATGGGAACTCTTCAGACATAATCCCATCCCCAGCACCGTGCAAGTACTGCAAATCATGTGCATGTTAACAAAACCATGCTGCTTCCCCTTGCATTGATGGTCTTTTCTCTATCACTAAAGCTCTAGAAGATGAGTGCCTCACTAGGCCAGTTGCTCCAGCAGCTAACTAAAAATGCCTCAGTACCAGGTTCTGACCAAGCAGTAGCTCAGCAAAAACACACTGGCTGCCAACTGTGCATTCACCATATAGCTCAGTTCCATCAAATGCTGCTTAGCAGGATGGGAATGACACTCACTGGGGACAGCAGACCTGGGGAGCTGCACCCAGCTATCACCTAAATTATCTTGTTCTTCCTAGCAACAAGCTGATGGTATTTTGCCAAAGCCGTGGTCTTTTGAATGATTTTCAAACCATCCTGTTCATGGCAAGAGAGATGCACAGCGACAGATTTTTCCATCACAAGCAGAATTTCCTCTCGCAATGTCATTTTGAGGAAGGGCCAGACCACACGCCCTGTGTTCACAGTAGCTGTTGCTTTATGTCACTGACAGTCCGGCAGTAGGGCAGGACTGAAGAGCAGCCAAGGAATTGAAGAGGAATGACGGAAAGTCATGCGATTTTTTCCCATTAGTAAGCTTTACTGTAAGTTCACTTCTCAATTCAGGGAAATAACAGAGCCCTGTAGCAGTCTGGCAGTACAAAACCGTAGGTATTATCAGCAAAATTTTGATTTTCTCTGAAGAAAAGGTATTAAACTTCACAGCCCTTTAGTGCAGCCAGCACTTTAGAAGTCTAGGACTGTTATAAGTAATCACATTTAATCATTTTTTGTCCTGTATTAAGAACACGTTATTTTCCTGGGCTGTGTGACTGTTATTCAGCACTCATAGCACACTGTCCTGCACACTCAAAGGTTAAGCCGCTTTTCTTTCTCTCCGTGTACCATAATTCTGATTTACTCTGGGATCTGGGGTTTCTCCATGCCGCTGCCATCGTTGCCTCCCACAGAGGTGTGTGGGGTACAGGCTGTGTTCCAAGCACATTGCTGCTGCAGTGGTCACTGATGGGTTTGTCAGGAGGGAGCAAATTGGAGTCACTCTCATCCTTCACGGGAACCAAATGAGCTCCAGCTTCAGCTTTAGAAATAAGAAGGCTGTAAGGTAGCATTTCCTCACCTTCATTTCCTGCTTTTTCATTAGACCTTGTGTTCTGGTTTGTCTTTTCCTGCAGGTTTCAGAAACACCATAATACTCAATCGATTCTCTATTACAGTGCTTCGTATTCTCAGAATTAAATTTCTATTATAATTAAGTTTTACTTCGCTTTTGCCTTGGAACACAACAGCAGCTAGCCCTATTCATTCTTATAGCTCACGTTAGATGAATCACAGATTCTTCATCTAACAGAAGACAGGTTTCCCAGGTCATTCAAGGTGAAAGAGAATTTCAGATTTAATGCCTTCTTACAGAACAAATGATACTATAAAAGAAATACTTGCAGTTAGTTATATATAACAAATTGCACTGCAAAAGCAGTAACAAAAACAGCAAGATTGTGGTCTTTCAGACTTTACGTTACATGGATCTTATTAAACACAAAGCCTTGCCCTGCAACGCACGAAACACTGTACACCTGTATGAAATCCCAGCACTGATGAACCTAATCACTGCCCACTGAAAAGCCCAACTCCTTTCGTATCTTCTGGAATCTTTTCTTTCTTTCTGTTATTACTATTTTGCTGCGCCATCTAGCTGCTCTCCTAGAATGCCCATTAGTTTCTGTGGTTTGAGGTGGGGGAGCCTTTGAATTTTTTACTTCTCTTCTGCTTCCTCTCCTTTCTTACTCCTAAGGAGTAGCATATTCTACAGTTAAAAAATGAATAAAATTTAAAAATTTTGGTTATTTTGTAGTGATTATATTACAAAATCTCATTTTATGGAAATAAAAATCCCAGTTTCACAGTGTAATGAGAAAGAAGAACAATTAAAGCATGGACAGAAATATCAACAACATATGCTTTCTATGAAAAGCATGCTGCAGGAATCATCTGATCTCCATGAATAAGCATTTACTCACTCCTGTTAGCAGATACATATGCCTACTTGTTCTGTAATTTACCATCGAAGCCCAAATAAAATGATGTAATCCATCATCTGCTGAACAAAATAGAAATTAACCGCATGCAAATTTTATTATTAAAAAGACTTTTCTTGAATTGATGCCAGGTGTTATTGTGCTTATTATCTGGAAGTATCATAAAGTTCATTCAGTGCTTCTTCATTTCAACAAAAAAGGTAAGATGCAAAACAGAAACTAGAACAATCGACTTCAACAGAAAGAAGTCATTCTTAGGAGCAGCCAGTGACAAACTAAAGTGTAGATCTAAGCAATGGCTAATCAAACCTAAGAGGATTTACCTAGTTAATCCTGTGTTGCACAGCTATCCAGATTGCTTTTCAGTCCAATCCATAATGTAACTACTCATTACTTACTCTAAGCTTTCTAGAAACAAGTGACATATCACGTAACAAGCTAAACAGCATCACCTATTTTTGAACTGGTTTAAATGCATTGCAAAAATAGTCCCAGAATGACAAACTCTTTGGCATTAATTTCTTCTTTTAAAATCAAAAATAAAATGGTAATTGTGAAAATTAATTATTCAGACAGTGGGCTATGCCTTTTAGAAGGGAACTGCCTCTAGAGAAAACTGGGGGGGGGAAAGAACCTTATGTCTGCATACCTCATGTTTAGTTTTGAGTTTATCAAAGCAAACTCATGGGCTGACAAGAAGTGTATTGTCAAAGAAACCCAAATGGTTCCAGTTTAAAGGCCGCTCTAATTGATATCTGACAAAGGAGCTTCAGAATGTGGCAGGTGTGTGTCATGTATAGTTTTACTGTCTAAGTAAAGCAAACATATGAACAGATTAAAAAAATAGATTAAGTGTTTTATAAGCTACTGCTAGCCTACACTAGCCAGCTGAAGGCTTTAAATAATTTAATCCCTTC
This sequence comes from Perdix hodgsoniae, assembly GCA_035772895.1. Classification (NCBI taxonomy): domain Eukaryota; kingdom Metazoa; phylum Chordata; class Aves; order Galliformes; family Phasianidae; genus Perdix; species Perdix hodgsoniae. The sequence continues at coordinate 666,871 of JAPSGF010000140.1, forward strand.
AGCAACTGCCAGTCCCAACTGCACGACTGAAACAAGGTCTGAATTCAGTTTGATACCCAACAGGTGCAGCCTAATACTGCTTCCTTAATTCAGCTACTGATCTACATTTATGCTTGCAGGGGACACCATATTCTTAAATTCACCATGGCATTAATTAAATTAGTCTAAGTGCTCTTGTTTTATCCCATCTTCTACTATCAAATTTACCTCAGACAGTACTCCGTTTCTCTCCCCTCCCTTCCAGAAATGCACTTCAAGCCAGATGGAAAACACAGTTCTTAAACAGCTCTTAAAATAGTTTTTCTTTGTATGTAATGTACATAAATGCATAAAACAGGCTGGGGAAACTAAATAGGAAACACTGAAAACAGATACTAGTAGCTCAAATTTTAGTACTTAGGAATCACAAACAGAGCCTCTAAAGGTTGATCCTCACCTGCACTCAGTCACTTTGGATAATCCTGGCAATATAAGGTGCCTAGGTATAAATAATCTATTTCTCATCTTATATGCTTCTCATTGTTACCAACATTTTCTAGTAGCACAAGCTAATGCGTACGAAAGTAAATTTAGCAGCCAATAAAAGGCAAAGAGGGCAGAGCGAAAAGGCAGGGCTACCAGGGCTGCCCCAAAAGTAATGCCTCCTCACCTTTCCTTTTGAAGTCTGGGGCAATTTTAACAAACTGCAGGGAAATGGTGCCTTGTATCCAACTTCCCACAGAAGTTTTAAGGATAACCTGCATTTTTTTTTGCAATTGTAGAACAAGAGAAAAGGAACTTCCCAGTGCCTGACTTGCCCTATGACAATAGTGCTGGAAGGTGATACAACTCAAGGCAGAATTTCCTTTCCCTTTGCATGTGCATACTTGGGATGCACACCGGGAGTTCTCTCTCACAAGCAATTAAGCATCATGTTTGGCACATGCAAATGAATAACATTATCTTTTAATGCAAACTTAATTAAAAAATGTTGCATGCTAACGTAGTGAGCCGGTGGAGTAGCAAAGCCAGCTCAGATAGCAGATCATAAATTCAATGTCATTCATTCAATCAATCCTATAATATGCCATGAAGGCTTATGGAAATGAAAACAGATTAAGTGAATACTAAACCAAGATATTTTCCTAAATCCCAAGATGCTCAAGATATTACTAGCTAGCTAAAATTGCAAAGATTCCCATCCATAAAAAAATATCTTGTAATTACAACAACAAACTGAACTTTAGTCTACCAACACAGATCTGAATTTCCAGTAACTCTATCATCACATAAACAAACTATATTCTTAAGTGTATTACAAGTACCTTTGAAAACAGATAAAGCATCATTATTTCCACTTTAATACCTACTAGTTAAAATAACTTTTAACTATTAAGCAACAATTATTCTTTTAAGCATAGAAAGGCGTACTCAGATCTAAATACATGCCTTTTCCTGGAATTTGAAATTAAGGCTCAAAACCAACTATTCCAGGATCATGATTTTCCAAAGAAGGAAGAGTTAGCAGGTCACAAAGAACAAGAAAAAAAATACAGATCGTGGGAAGGCTCAGTCAGAGATATTAGGATTTATTAACAAAACCTAGAGTAAGAAAAGAAAGAAAGAAAGAAAGAAAGAAAGAAAGAAAGAAAGAAAGAAAGAAAGAAAGAAAGAAAGAAAGAAAGAAAGAAAGAAAGAAAGAAAGAA
>JAPSGF010000140.1:668566-744704 GCA_035772895.1 Perdix hodgsoniae
GAAAGAAAGAAAGAAAGAAAGAAAGAAAGAAAGAAAGAAAGAAAGAATCCAGAAATCCCTATATATATATCTCTCTCCTAAGTTATTTGGTATCATTTTAACCCCATAAAAATGTATTTACATTTAAAACTCTTGATCACATGAATAATCACTGCGTAGGAATTCCCAGCGTAATCTTTTGGGGGCAATAATTAGGGGAATCATAACTTGTCAAGTAGTTAATGCACAGATGCCAATTTTTGCTTCCAAGCATGGCACTGCAGTGGTAAAATAGTATACTACCTCCCAGAGTTTTGGGGGGGAAAAAGTGTTTTTATGAAAACGCTCCTCTGCATGGATATTCAGTATGAGAAGGTATGTGAGACCTACCATGATACAGAAAGTAAACAATTAGCCAGGCAGCCAAAAAATCTCAGAATAATAAATAATGGGCTAGTTTAAATTCCATGTCTTGTGTACTGTTAAGTTCACTTCTTTGCTCTCTTTTCTAAAGCTGTTACTTAAAAAGAAAACTGAACTTATCATGCATTTTTCAAAGCCAGATATAGAAAAAAAATACCAACTGCTGCGAAACTTGGAAGAGAATCTCAAGTCCTTCCTGCTGCCTTTCATCAGAAGACACTGCAGTCTTCCCCTTCCACACCTTGCAGAAGATTGAAATGAGACAAAAGATTTTCCTCGGCCCTCCTGCCCATCTGCTTTCTGGCAATGCTTGTCTTGAGGCATATCTAGCAGGAGAAATCATTGCTCTTTTCTACTTGCTGTGAGCAATGGGTACACAATGGTCTGATGTATTTGCAGTCTGCCTCTTAATGAGAGTAGCACTTTCAGTCTGTTTTTCTCTCCATTTTTCCCCGCTATTTCTGTTTTACTTTGCTGTAGATTTGTCTCCAGAAGAATACTGACAGGACAGAAAACAACATTACTTGCTAGAGGCAGACATGATCCCAATAGACACAGCATAAATTTCTCTCTGAGTCCTGCCACTGTGCAAAATTACTGACTTGCAGTGTTTCTGTTATTCTGGTCCTAGGAAAACTCAAAAAGGCTGCCAAACTACCACGATACAGTGGTATGGACATTTGTCCATACTGGTTCCCATACACGTTGCTTTGCTGCACAGCAAAACAAAAATACTCTTTTATTTTATCAGGATTATTTCATGAAAGCCATTGATTTAACTAATCCACAATTGTCTACTGAAAACAAAGTAGTTTGCCCTTCATCAACAACAATTGGTCTGTGTTTAGTCCTGGAAGAAATCACTGCCTGAGAAGAGTCAGAGCAATTTTAAGATTATACTGGTGGCAATGCCCAGCCCACTGTCACACTCCTTTGGACCTATTAGTCAGCATTTTGGACTGCACCAATTTCTAAGGGAACAGACATGACTTCTCCAGAGATTCCTGGTTTCATGACAAATACTCTACCGCAAACTAAAGGGTGGCTCTAAAATGACAAATAATAACACTGTTTGCTTTTGCAAAGCATTTTCTAAGCCTGTAAACAATTTTGCAAATACACACCCATGACTTTAGAAGACAGAATTTGTCAGTATGGAGAAATCCAGCCCTGTCCTACTTGCATCAGTGCGAGCTTCATTGCTAGTCCTCTGAAGTCACCGGTGAAATCCCAAGTGTCCACTACAACCGTGTAGAAAGAGTACTTACTATACAGGTTAGTTATTAGCCTTCTTTTAGGGACACTGGAAATGAGATCAGTAAGTCACCACCTGTTCTCTTTGGTTTCTCATCCTACACTCAGTCACCTCAGCACATCTTCCTGTAGGGAAATAAATGATAGGACAAGTATTTGTCACATACAGCTTGTTTCTTTGTTCCCTCCAGGGGAGGAAAAGGGAATGTTAATACCTCTTGTGCTTGGAAAAGAAAGTGGTTAGTGGTTTCATTACTGTAAGAACTAATTTCAAAGGCAAACAGTAGCCCTCTGTTGTCAAGCAACTGTAAGTGATACACAGTAAGTGATACATGGAACATAAGTAGCAGTCTGTATCCAGAGTTGCGTTCTGCAACAAAAAGTTTTACACCAAAGATAAACCTAGGCCCTATGACTCCATGTATTAACACGGTCCTGTAGCCTGTTACTGCCATAAAAACACTGTGCAGAATGCCCAGGGTATGTATTTGCTCATCACATGTTCCTAGGGAAAGAAGCATCACTGACTGTATGAGCTAACCCTCCCCCCCAAAAAGCCTTACAAAAGTCCTCGCTGTAGCACAGCTCACCTGATGAGTTACTACGTACCTAATTTTCAGCAGCTGACTCCTACAGCACTTGCTCTGTGTCAATGTGTGATCACTGCATCCTTCCTCACACAGTGGCCATGTTGCTCTGGGGAGCACCCTGCTGACAGACCAGCCAAGCCCACCCTCTGTGCAGCAAGCAGCAAAACCCTGCTATAAAAGCAAAGCACAGACAGAAGATAATTCCAGAAGAACGCAGCCTTGGTCACGTGCAAAATGAGGCAAAAGAAGGAAATCTTCAAAAATTTGCAATTTCATAGAAGCGTGTTTCTCAGTTGTGTAATTTCATAGATATCTAGTGCTTAAAACTTCTGTTTTTCCCTCTTTCCCCCACCATGATTTTCCACTGAAGCTTTCTCATTTTCACTCTACAGGATTTGTATCCCATTCTTTTTCAAGATGTGAGTGTAGGGTTTTAATCATCCTCTGCTTTGGGGCATTAAAAGATTCTGAATCATCCCACCTTCTAGGAGATTAGTAAATACAGCAATTGCTAACAAAAATTGTGCTGAATTCCCATTAACCAAATTAATTATTCAATTTAAAAATATGCTGGAGTCATCAGCAGGACATTTCCATCTAATGGCTGAACAGAGGGAAAAGTGTTTCAAAACTGCTCTAAAGCAATTATTTTAAAATTTGTTTTTCAGAGCTAATCTTTCTCCTGTGCCCACATCCTGCTACAATAAAACCTGTGCAGGGAAGTCCACGGAGATAACAGTCCAGGAAGAAATGGCTCAGCAGTTATGGAGACTTGCCTTGGACACCGCAGCTAAGACGAAGCCCTCATCTATATCCGTGTTTTCCTTTCCACTGTTTTGAGCAGAATACATTTTGTTTCTGCCTAACATTTTTAGACATAGTGAAGTCACCAGATGTTATTAAACATGCAGTTATGATCAGGAATAAACTCTTTAGTTTAACCAAGCCGAGGACCATCAGGAATTCAGAGTATCTAGAGCAGTTTCTCTTTCTAGCACTTCTGTGCTTAAGCATTTAGTTTCCTCCCAGTTTTGAACCACCTCTTTGCAATCAGAGCACCTACCTATATGTTGGCTTACCATCTGACCGTGGTCTCAGTTGAGTTCACTAAGCTAAAGAGAAGATCCAGTGGCTGCTGGAACACTAGAGTGTGAAGTAGCCCTTCCTTACAGGTGTTACAAACACAGGCAATACATCCACTGCAGTGCACTTCCTGTCTTACAGACATGGTTTAGTGGGCATGGTGATGATGGGTTGATGGCTGGACTAGATGATCTTAGTGGTCTTTTTCAACCTTAGTACTTCTGTGATTCCTCGCAAGTCTTTCTTTAAGCTGGCCTTAAACCCATATATGCCCTCATACTTCACCGCCATGGCAAATAAACCTACTCCAAAACACCTCCAAATCCTACTACCAAAAGCCTGAATGCACTTCAAAGGAACCTTTCATTTCTGGGATCCATTTGTGGCACCTGTTGAACATAATGTGGAGAGTGTTGGGCAACAAACAGTGGTTCGCCAAAGTAATTTTGATGTGAGCTACCTCAACAAATACCTCTACATGGGGATCTCACACTACCTGTCTGAGGCCATCATTCTCCAAACATTTAGTCACTGTAAATAAAGGCGCTCCGGAACCTCTCTGCTCTAGATCCAAGCAGAAAATACACCAGGTACAGCCTGTACAGGGAATGACTTAAAAAGCTGCACTGCCTTTTGCAGCTTCTGTAGGATTTTCAGGAAGACTTTCAAATGCAAGACACCTTGCTACAACGTTTACACATACCCTGCTTTAAGGAAGGAAAAACAGATAACAGATGGTGTATGAAGGAAGCCTGTGAGTGCAGAGTGATTCCAGTTGCACATCCAGCTCACCAGCAAGATAAACATGACAGTGTAAGTACAAAATGGACACTGAGGGACAGCAGATAAATGGTAGTCAGCTGTGCATGATGCAAACAAAATGGGGCAGGGATTACCACTAATGAGGCCTGTACTACATATTTATATACATATATATACGTATGTATTTTTATACATATAGTGCTTTAAAATATAAAGCAGGGGTGAATACGCAAGCTTCAGACATTCTATTTTCAGGTGCATTAGCATCTGCTGTACAGACACTAAAAGTTGTGAAGGTTAGACAAATAACTATATGCTACTTATGACTTAATATGAAAGAACTGTGCCTGCTGCCTATCTCTGAAGTCATTTTTTCATTTGCTGCTAAGTGAAGAGGTTTACGCTTCTTATTTCTAGCCAAATATGCATGCTCTTACTTCAGTAATACTGTTTCCATCCTCGCAATTGCACTTGTTTAGAACAACACACCCTACCTTTCATTGGGTTGTATACAAAATGGAGGAATTATTTTTGCCAGCCTGACACGGTAATGCTTTTCCTCAGTCTTCTTCATCAGACATTACAGGTGAGGATACATAAGGCCACTCACCCACCCACCTGTGTCTCACCAGCTCACCAGTACTGCCCTCTTCTCCACTATCCAAAGCAAATAGATATAAAGGATGCAAAAGTAAAGTGAAATGGAATCACTTTTTAAAAAAGCTTAAAGATTTTACACACTATTTTCCACCCCATTTTTTTTTTTTCTCTCACTGAGGGGCTTTAATTAAAACTAAGAGCCACTGTCAGTCCAACACCACTGTGTGTGTAGATGCCTGACGTACCCCAGTGACTTGTTTTTACATGAGCTGCACAGTAGTCCATGCACCGTCACAGTAACAACTCCTACACTGGGAAACTTGAGGTAATTAGGGCACTATTTAATGAGTGCCATGGCACGTAGCCTGTAGTCCTAAAGCTGCTTTAGCAGTGGCTGGGATGTGGCTGTTTACTTGTTACCTTGACATTTACTAAAAGAACACAAAGCAAACTGTCAGCCATGACACACGTGGCAAATCCCAGTGCTGAGGGAGCAACGTGACCCACTTACTGGCACAAATTACAGCACAAAAATGACCAGAGTATGTGTGTTGGGTTTGGGGTTTCCTCTTTAACATCATCTACATTTCCTTTTTTACCCTGCTTGAACTCCAATTATTAAATCAAGCATTCTGTAGGAAAGAAGAAACACAGAGAAAGAAACAGAGGCTAAAAAAAACCATGATGAGCCGTTCAGAAGAATAGGGGAAATCTTGCAATGAAGATGTCCCAGCTCAGAAACTACCAGACATGCAAAGTTTTACAGCCCCCAGACCATATTCCAGATTTTATAGCTAAATTGCCAGAGGAGCAAAGAAGAACTGGTGAGCTGCAAGAGTACCTTCAGCAGCATATGAAGACAGCAATGAGAAAAGCGGGGCAGATGCTTTACGAATACCAGAGATGGATGTGTCAGGATTCTCAGGAGCTGGGAGGGAAAGTTTAAAAACTAAGTAAAAGCACAAGCTAATACACCTTTGGCTGCTTTTACCTTTTTGCTTTGTAATTGGAACCTTGTTTATAAGAGCTGCTTATTTCTCCTTCAACTCAAACAGCCCAGACACGCCACACCAGTCTGGACTGCCTGCTCTTATTTTTTTTTTCTGGCCTGGAAGAATGCTGAGGGTGGAAGTCAGAGAGCTAATTCAATTTTAGTTTTACAATTTTTTCCAAAGAGAATGTCCGATAGCCAATTCCCAAAGAGATTTGAAGGGCCAAGCAATAGGGACAAGACGATGCTGTTCTTGCAGTGAAGGGAAAAATACAACAGTCTGTAAGATCTGGTAGATCTGATGTACAGAAAAGTGATGCACTCAAAACAAGACAGCTACTGTGAATATTCACTAACACAATTTGCAACCAAAATTCTGAAAACTATGACTGATTCTTAAAAGAAGTCCACTAGTAAAATCTCTGTGAGTTTTACTACTAACTTCTGTAGGATCAGGATTTCATCCAAAGACAAGGACGGTCCAAGAAGAAACGAGGATCCTTCACTCAATAGGAGATGATATCCACATAGAAAGCACAAATTCTCCAGATGGCAGCTCTGGACTTATTCCCCCCTTAGTAATGGCTATCCCAGCTATAGCTGTTTATTGTATTTTTCTAATTACATTCCCATTTTAAGAAGTGTTCATTACTCTTTAATTACGGTGGATTTGACTGTAAATTTCAGTCATGGTTCAAAAGTGTTTACAGCTTGAAAGAGGACGGATAAGCAGTTCCTTCCTCACAGGGTGACAGGCTTTGATGTATTGAAGACTACAGCTTTGTAACTTACAGCTTCAATTTATAAAATTGGATGAAAAGGAAGCAAAGAAGGGCTATTACTATTCCCTACAGTATTAACTTTGCAAACTGGTGATCCTTTCTTCATGAGCACTTACTAAGCATGAGCTTCAGCCTATGGCAGACTTCATTCTTATGCATGGTGAATTATACGGAGTATAAAAACTACTTCTGATAATTTCTTTTCAGTATGTACCTTCCTGTCCCTTTTCATTGTTGTTGTTTTTGAACAGGAAGAAACATACTAGTCTTTAAAGAGAACAACTCAGAAGGCCAACAAGTGAGTTCTCTTCATCTCCAGAAAGAAAACTGGGCAACTCTTATAAAGAGTACTCTACAGTTATTTACTCCTCTACAGTGGTCTACAAGTACTGACCAGAGAAAGGTAATACAAACCTTTATATGAGTTTTATCACTTCACAAGTACTTGAAGCATTGCTTCATCATTTTCATAATATAACTTTATTTTGAAAATATAATTGGAGAACTTATTTATTCACAATCTTTTGGAAATAAAGTAATTATAAATTCATATAATCGTTTCTGAATTCAGAAAAAAACATTATTCCTAGAGCAAATGGTAAAATATTTTCTTTCAAATTTGCTTTTCATTCTTCATTTTAACAATACTGGAATTTCTCAGCCAGTTCTTGTTCTCCGTCACTCAGATTTTACTGAACTAGACAGCAGTACTACCAGAGAGCTCTGTCAAATCTCTCTGAGACAACATGCTATCACCTCAGATGCATGTAACTCATGTCCTACGTTTGGTACCAGTACAAATTTCTAGAACCCTACATCAAGTAACTGAACTATGAGAAAAATGTACACACACATGCTCTGAGCACACAGAAGAAAAACCAGCCCAAATAGTTCCTAACACCTATCTGAACTAATGTTATTAAATAAAGAGATATTAAAAAAAAAGATTTCTAGATGCAGGACTGATCTTGCCTTTTCACCTAACCACCTTATATCTATATTTTATAAATGTCTTTTTCCTTTTCGTTTGTGTTTGTTGGTGTTTTTTTTTTACGCTACCTTTACTTGCTATATTGCATCCATTTTAATATGAGTTAGATACAAAATGAATGAAATACATTTGAAAAGAGAAAGTGTAGGTAACTCTTCAATTTTACACGTGTGGCTACAGAGACACTTCAAAAAGCTGTATGGATATTTTAAATGTATTTACTCTAAATCACTACTCATTTACTCATTAGTTTTCAGGGAGCAGTGCTCCTGCTTGACTATTTGTGACGTGATCAAATAAGTTAATAGGAGAGCAATAAAACCACTTTTAAGAGCTCTTGACCCACAGTTTTCTTCTGAAGACTTGAAGAGATGATTAAATACGTTTTCAAAATTTACCAATGACTGTAAAGGGTCACTTCTGACTGTATTTAAAACAGTGACGTTTTTCCTCATTACCTCTTGGTATTAATTTACATTTCTCATGGAGTTCCCTCTTTTCTGATGCATACAGCAGTGCTTTTCCCTACAAACCTGAATATGTTTGGAAAAGAAAAGATAAGCAATGATTTGGTAGATAGTGTTGGCAGTTCTTAATGCTGGTAACTAGTTCAAAGAGCTGGCTTCTGCAAGAAAAATGTGGAAGAGATCAATAATTCATAACCCTATGAATTTTCAAAGCAAACCTGAAAAGGAGAATAGCAAAAGGAAGGGATAGGGTTTATTATGAAAAACAGACAGTAATTGTAATAAAGGTGTATTATAAGAGTGAGTCATACAGGAAAGGAAGAAACAAAAAGCCAAGGATAAAGATAAAGCTGAAAAAAAGAACCCAATATGTTGAGCTAGGCAACATATTTTAGAGCCTCTAGAGTAAGCCTTTTAACTACTCTAACACAACCAGACAAACCTGCTGTCTTTCAGCTTCTCTAAATACGATCACATCCTTTGAAGAGCAAATAAGTTACTAGACACTATTACGTGTGCCATCTTTCCACTATCACATATGCAGTCATCAACCTATCCTACTCCCTAAACATCTGACTTCATTACATGAACCGTAAAGAAAGCTATCCCATGCTTTTCAACATGGCTATTATATCCTTCCATGATAACCATGTTGTTGCTAATCATCTCCATGCTGTTGCCATGCTCTCAATCTCGCCAGCATGCAGACAGAGCTGCCTCACTCTGCTTCTGAGAGAAACAAAACCAAAGCATCACAAGTTATTTCTAACTGAAAAGAATCAAAAGAAGAATAAAAAATAAATAAAAGAATAGCTTCTCTGTTTACTGGGGGATTAAAACATAAAGGAGGCCCTTTTGAAATTAATTTCTCTTTAATAATCAAGTCAGGAGTAGGTCTTTTTATGACATACAAATGGATTCTGTTCCACCTAATTACTAGGATGTTGCTTTTTAAGCATTCAGTGATTCTGTGTGGGAGTTTCAGAAGCTGTTTTAGAGCTGAAGTCCACAGAGTAATCAGCAGCAGCTTCATGGGACTTTGTGACACAGACCTGTGGACCAAACTGGTTCTGTTCCAATAGACAAGGGATTCCTCACAGGGTACATCAACACTTTGCATTGTGAGCACATCCTGTAACAAGCACATTTGGATGCATTTGGAACTGGAAAACTACAGTTGCTGCAATGTGCACCTGGGTTTTCAAGTTCATTAGCACTGACACTATATTCCCAACCCTGTCATGATATCCTGGGATGAGATATGTTCACCCTTCCATGCTCTTAATTTTGAACAAAATACTGTTAAAGGATGTGGGATTCATCCACTCCAGGTTTGGCTTGCACCAAGATTTCATGCAATGGAATGGATGTGGACTTCTGATACACAACTGCTGCTGTTCTGTCACTTCAAGAACAGAACCAGACCAAACTACTGCAAGTGCAGTAATGCAATGGCTGAACCGTGAGAAACAGGTAGAACACTCCTGGACAGGGAGCAAACAAACAATAAAAACACATGAGGCACTTGAACTTGTATTAAAGACAGGATCATCACATTTTGGGTAAGAATACATGATACAAACTGCTTCACGGTCTGTCTGGCAGTTGAACAGTGGGGGCTGTAACTGCCTCACTCATAGCCACAGCAACTCTCCAGAGGTAACTGATAACACAGCAGAATCAGGGAGAAATCTTCCCCCCAGGAATTGTCCCCAGACAGTCTCTGGAAAATTACTGCTTGGAACAAGAGCAGCAAATATGTAAATATGACTTCTGTTGGACATTTCTTTTTCCACCTCATTGCCCTCAGTATGCTAATAAAAAGAAATGACTTTTCCTGGAGCATTCATTTACTCATTCATTATTTTAAAACTGTCAAAATAATGTAAAGGGAAAAAAAAAGAAAAATGCACAAATGTAACCAAAATGAACTGTAATGAAAGATTTGTTCCAAGTACAATCAATACGTAATTAGAGCAGCAGAGAAGAGGCAATACTTCTCATGCTGTTGACCAGAAGGATATTTTTCCTATGCTTACGTTGAGACATTTCCTTTAACTAAGATTTCATGCCACGTTAATTTAGAAAGAAAAAAATTACAAAACAAATTCTCTTTTAGCACGTGATGGCTGAGCTGCAGTGTTGCTATGAGGTTCAAAAGCAGTAACTTCTCTGCTAACTGCAAGGTTAGCTAACAAAGCAAAGTAAAAAGCAATTCCTTCCCTTTGTGTACCTATTGTTCTGCTAAAAAACAGTGCATATTTAATACCTGAAACCACTTGTTTTACTAGAGAACACAGCTCTGTTAATACAAAGCTCAATTTCTAATGAAAAGAACCCTGGCACTGCCAGCTTACAATAAGTGCAAATTGAACTGTCTGCTTGTGTGATCTAATCACCATGGTACCCAAATGCTTTATAGATAACTATAAAAACATAAGGCTTAATTCAAAGAGCATGTGATCTGCCAAGGTAAATTTACACAGGGATGAACTCAAAGAGAGCTGTAATTCCAAGTGCAGCATGCAGGTCTAAACCCGGGCCGGGTAAGATCACCAGTATGAGGGAATTTGCACACAAGTCAGAAAGGTTTGTTATTTCTTCAAAATAACCTCTGATGGTCATAAACTCTGACAGTAGCTGCAATAAGAGACATATCTGAAGGCAGGTACAACGGTCCAAGCAGGTTTGGAAGATGGACTGAGGCGAGGAATGTTTTGTGGACAAATTTGCCTACAAATCAAGTGTGGAAAGAGGCAGTAACTGCTATGCCAGCACCTGGGGGTACTGCAGTTAAGATTTGTTAATCAAGCCTGCCTAATATAAGGAAATTCAAACAACACAAGAATTTGTTTTTTTTTCTTGCATTTATTCTATGTTTCTGAGGGATTATGATATACTTGGTTCATAAAATCAATTTTCATTTTGTAATACAAGAAAACAAACTTAGAAGAAAGATCGATTGATTCTTAATGCAAACCCTGATTTCCTGGAACTGAGCTTTCAAGTGAAACATCAAACAGTACAGTCGCATAGCAACATCCCTGCCCTGAGTACAGGAGGACCTGTCAGCCAGTTCCACCTTTCCTGTTTCTCCAGGCTGCACAAACACAGCACTTGACTAAGGTAGAACTTCTGTCAGCAGGGCGAGCTTCTTGCTTGCAGACAGTTTGTACTTCAGACAATGAGGGCTCTAACCAAAACAGCCTGAGATGGTATCCTGTGACATTCTGTGCTTATGAATTCAAACAAATCATAGAATCATAGAATTGTTTGAGTTGGAAGAGGCCCTTAAAGGCCATCTAGCCCAACTCTCTGCAGTGAACAGGGACACCCACAGCTCCATCAGGTGCTCAGAGCCCCATCCAGCCTGACTCTGAATGAACGTCTCCAAGAGCAGGGCATCCACCACTTCTCTGGGCAACCTGTGCCAGTGCCTCACCATCCTTACTGTAAAAAACTTGTTCTTTACATCCAGTCTAAATCTCCCCTCTTTTACTTTGAAATCATTTTTCTTTGTCCTGTCACTAGAGTCCAGGGTAAAGAGTCTGTCCCCCTCGTTCTTCCAGCCCCCCTTCAGCTACTGAAAGGCCGCACTCAGCTCTCCCCAGAGCCTTCTCTTCTCCAGGCTGAACACTCCCATTTATGACAACTAATAGCATGTGTCTTATTTAAAAAAAAAAATAGTATCTTAAAAATATACTTTTACAGCCTCATCTTATGACAACTAGGTTACTCAACTAAGAAAACATCTAAGTGCAAGTAACACAATGCCCAAACAGTCAATTCTTATTTGCATTTAATCACTATCATTTTCAAGGCACTCCAGAATTATTTCTGGTGATCACAATTAACAATAGGCTTAGTCTCATCGATCCTATATCAGAAATAATTATTGCTGGCCACACTGTGTTTTTAAAAGGCTTTGCAACCAGCATAAACATATACCAGAAAACAACTGTGGCTGAATGTAGATAAAAGCACATGACACCAACTGCAGGTGAGAATGTTTTGTCCCACCTCACTTTGTTCTCTTTATTTGTTGGATGGCAACTAAATACCGGAAAGCTCCCCTTTTGGTTTATAATCATTCTTTGATATACGTTCCTTCCATATTTCTCTATTCTCCACAGTAAGGCAACTCCGAAACCCTTAAATGGAGCTGAGAGTAGCGCGGCTCTCGGCTGCCACCTAGCGGCCCGGGGCGGGAATACGGCAGCGCCCGGCTCCCAGCGCCGCAGGGCACAGCCCAACAGCTTCACCCACTGCTGTTCTCTGCTCGTTAAGCTTTGCTCTGCAGTTTGAGTTTTCCTGCTTTCCTGTGTGTTCCTGCCAAGAAATTCCATCCCGGCCTCTCCGACTTCCAGGCGCACAGTGATACTCACTGCTCGCTGTGCCCAAACTGATCCGCACACACTCAGAGCACTCGGGACGTGGAGGACCCACAGCACCCACATTGTAAATGGTACATCCACAAATGTCTGCCTACACATCTTCAGGAGGAAACGTCACCTGCCTCTGAGGATAGCCAGCTGTTGGCTTAAACAACCTTCAGGGCTATTTTCACTGCTTAAACTCCCAGTATTGAAACAGTTTTAAAAGCCAGCTCCAGCTTTCAGTTCTCTACAGTATATTTTCCCAAAGAATCCACCACGCAACATAAATCCCTGGTGATGAATGCCAGAACTGATCCACAGCAGCAAGCAGTGGTACAGAAGGAGAACAAGACCTGGAAAAGATCACTAGAAGGGGGAGGAAGTAAAAAACTTGCTTGACCTAAATGGGAATTATTTGTACTCAGCTTGGAAAGATGAAAAGCTGCTTACAAAAATAAAGTAGGCAATATTGTGTTAAATAAATGATAGCCAATTCAAGCAAGCAAATTCACGTTGGGAAACTGGAATTCAATCAATCATTTTAACAACTTATTACACTACCTAAGTGCATTACTGCAACTATGCAGTTTGCTACGACTGTTCTGTTCTACGCACCCTAATCATTCACTAATCCATTCATCTTGTTTTTCTACTTATTACTAAATTCCTAAATTGGCTTCTCCCCCTTAAGCTAATTTTAAAACCTGACACATTTCTCTATTCTACCCAGAAGAAACTTGAACTGCATTTCACCTACATCATTTACCACCACGTCATTGATTCCCTTCTTTTTACTTCCAAAGCAGTCTATGAACGTGAAGTCTGACTCCCTGGCTAACGGGAGACATGCAGCTCCATGAGGTGACACAAGCCATGTTTCCATGCCTGTAATCCAGACACTTTTAATGACGCATGACCCCTCCCTCATGGTGAACTTCTATCTGGAGGATAAGCACCAGCACCTCAGACTGGCAGCAGGAACAACACACACACACACTGTATGCCCACCGCAGTTTTCTTGGACAATGGCCTACAGTAATCAAAGGGAAAAGCTCACAACAAAAGGCACGAACTGGAGAAAAAGATCAAGAATGAAGCAAGACATCTCCTCCCAAACTAGTAACAGTAAAAGACAATTATCTCTGGCAATGCGGAAGCAGCAACAGATCCCACACCTTTGTAACATATTTATCTTTTCCTTATTCCAAACTCAACAGGGCCTGTGCTGGAACATGTTTAATGTAATGGACATGCAGCTCGCTAATCCAGCCTCCTAATTCAGCACCTTTATCTCATCTATTTGCATCACGGCTCTCTGTAGCGCTGTGCTGAACCTGACACAGAAATCAGGGAGAGAAAACTACCAGAAAGAAATTTCAAAGAATATTACTCAGGCAACAGACTCAATTCAACAGCTCCTACCAATTACATACTGACGCAAATGGTCTCATACACTAACACTCCTGATAGCTGAAAGGCCCTTACAGGCTCATTTTCAGCTGAGCCCTGTTACATTCTCATCACTGCTGATATCCCTGTGGTTCCTTCCTTCTCTCTTCAGTACAAACTCCAACAGCTCCAGAGCAGAGTGCAAGAAAAACCTAGCAAAGCTTGGGTTCTACTTCCTTCCTCATCTCTGCAGTTGATGCTACCAATGAGAGGGACACGCCTCACTCTAGAACAGTGGATGTCAACAGGGAGCAAAACCAGTTTGACAGAAACATGACATTTATTCTTAATTACGGCCTATGCAAATAGATGTTTAGACTATCATCTTTAGTTCAGAGAATCCCCATGGTGTTGTCAATTATGAAAGCCAAGAGACAGATTACAGGCTTGACAGGAGCACTGGCCTCCTGCAGAACTCTCAGTTGAGACAACAGGGCCTGGCACCAGTCCCAGCACGTCTGGGTCTCTCAGTTTCCAGGTGAGCATGTCTTCACCCCACACACACTGAAATCCATCCTGTAGAACGGGTGATGAAATGTAAGACTCAGGTGATATGATGATGGAGCAGCAAGGTCAATCCCCTCTGCACTCAGGTAGCTTGAGATGGAGCACCAATACACAAATCAATGGGGTAGTTCAAATCTAAGAGCTGTTAAGAGCTCTCTATGTTTGAGCAGACAATCATACCCATGATTAATCCTATTGAAAAACCGTTCTGACCAATGTTTTCAGTAGTTACAGAGTTCTGCTAAAAGGGTTACGCAAAACCTGGGATTTCATAACAAGTAACACATGATCATTTGCTGCGTACAGCAGCTATTCCACCATCACTGACTGAACTCTGTGAAAGCAGCCACCTTTCAGATTTGTTCCACTTCATGGTTGGCCTTGTAAAGCTCAACATCCATTTGTTTTAAGATCTGATTTTCTTCTAGTTGTTTTTTTTCAAAAAACACACAATTTTTCTTTATTTTTCCCCTAGAGAAAACATTTAAATACCACTGAATTGCTATATGAATAGCAGAAGTCTTCAATTCTCATTCAGTTTCAGATTGTTTTCAATTTCTGATGCATAACTTCAGCAAGTCTCTTAACAAGCAGTAAAATCCACAGCAGTCCACTCACAGCCTGCCACCGACTACTGAATCAAGCATGGATCAGAAAGCATCATATATATTAGCAATGCTGTGCTGTTTTCATGCCGTGAAGCATATGAAAATTAGAGTGTAGCATTTTCCAGCAGACAGGCCTGTAATCATGTCCTCACTACTCCAGTTACTTTGGTTGGACTAGAAGCTCTATACCACTTAGTCCACTCAAAGTGATGCAGCTTCAGAACAAATGGGAGGAACAGTCACTTCTACAACACTTGAGTAACGTACGAGAAATTAGCAATAAAGCAGTTGTGGTAAGCTTCACTAATGAATTCCCATTTACTTGCCCGCCCCCCCTTCTCCCCCCTTCCCCCCCCCATCAACAGGGAAAGCCCCAAATCAGCCTGTCAAATGGCTTGACTACCATAACACACTACACTACTCAGGACAGTAGGCTTTTGCACAAGGCCCTAAGGGAAATTACAGTGAGAAAGAACTTCAGCTAATACTCTTCTATGTAAACACCTGATCTACAATCATGATTCTGAAGTTACTCTGAAATATAAGTTGCTGTTTACAGGTAGGTTTTTGCAAGTGCCATTGCCTCTTCACAGATTCATATGAGAACACAAATATCTTGGTTAACACTCAGGTGTGAAAAGCTTCACGTTTAACTGCAAACCAAGGCAAGCTACCAGGGCTGAAGTGGTAAAGAACAGCATATCAACAAGAACCTAAAAAGGAATTTTCTTTCTGTAAGTTAGCGCTGCTTTTAATTTTCTCCAACTAATACATCAGTGCTGAGCACACATTACAGCTGCAGTTCATGCAAGCTAACACACAACACTGGACTAGAAATGCAGTAGCTGGGCTTTGCCCAAAGCTCATTCTGGACACAGAATTGCAAAAATGAAGAGCAAAACCAGATGAAAAGACAGCATATTATTTATTTCTTTGGGGGGGGATGTGGGGGAAGCACTGTAGGAAGTACGGGAGTGAAACTCTCAATAACATTATTCATTTCCTTTTCTACTAATTTGTTCCAGGAGATGAGCAAGAAGTCACTGGTGATGTCATCATTCAAAAGCACCTTAATCATTTCAAGAAACTGAACAAAGCAGTCCCTCAAAAAAAAAAAAAAAGAGCAGATGAAGTAGAAATATATGTAGCTTATAAAAATTCAAAGACATAGATCAAAATTTCACCAAGACCACTGAGTCAGTTGACATCCTGCATGTCTATAAATAATACACTAGCTAATGAGCAGTTTCAATAGCACTGCTTTAAGTAATGTCTCATAAGGCACTGGTTCCTAGGTGGGAAGTGGAAAAATATAACACAGTTGAATCAGAAATGCAGGATTTTTTTTGGATGAAATCATATTCATATCTCAAACACTTTCAAGATGGAAACTGTTGTGGAATGGAAGAGCCAATGGAAAACAAGTCAGTCTGGTATCACAAAGTCATTCTCTAAGAAACCTGAGAACGTAGCTCATTTATCAAAACAGACTGATAAGCATACTCATCTCTGGTAAACAAAATAAAAATTACACAAAACTGAGAAGAAAAAATATTACAGATTGGTCAAATAGGTGCTTACCATTCTCTCTGCATGCTTTTACTTTAAGTCATGCTCAAGACAAGGTAATGATTGTTTTTCCTATTGCCTTTTTCCACGACTGCAGTTTAACAAGGGGACTTTTGGAAGATGAAGTTAAGGAACACAGAGTGGCAACGTCAAGTCACTAAGTATTTCTACGTAAATACGACTCTATGATACAAGTTTAAGAACACTTACGCTGCTGTTGTGAAGGCAGCGTAGTCAGCTTTCACCTCAATATCTGCCAAGTCTCCTTCAATGGGTTTGTTTCCTACAGCAGCCTATTTCATAGCAATAGCCGTTTCACAGCCCTTCGCTCACGGACAGACCGGCGGTTACTTGGTAAATAGAATTAAGCCGCTTTAGGGGGAGCTGCCTCTCGTATCCTCGAGATGTTATGAAACAATGACCTCTCGGCCTGTCCCTCGAACTCTCCTCCTCGGTTAACGAGAGCTCTCGTGAGGTGGAAGCGATGGGCCTGCCGCTAGCATACATTGCCGGCGCTACCTCACTGAGGGCAGGACTGCAAGGGTCACAGTTCAAACGGCAACGCTTCGCTAATGGAAAAACACGCCACGAGGCCCCGAGCTAGAGGCCTCCGAGCCATCCCAGCTGCTGCCCGCTGTCCATCGGGGTTTGGGCAACCGGCAGACGGGGAGCGAGCGGCGAGAGAAAGCGCCCGCCTTACTCCCGCTACAGGCACCATAAGCGCAACTGCCGCAGCCTCGGGGCCCGGCCGAGCCGCTCTTCGGGGAGCTCCCCGCTCACAGCTCCGGGACATCCCAGCTCCGAGACATGCCCCGGCGCCGCGCCCGGCTCCCCCGCGGTGGGACTCTGTGCCCGACGGAGCCGGGGGAGCAGCCGTGGGGCCCAGGCCGCAGATCCGCCAGGCGCCGCTTCCTCCCGCGCGCCGCCCCAATACGCTTCCGCTCCGCGTGACGTACTTCCGCTCTGGGCGCCCGCTCCCGGCGTGCCCCGCGCGACTCCTCCCCCCCACCCTCGCGGAAAGCCGGGCCAGAGCGCCGCGCTGCCATTTTGTTGGCTGCTGCCGCAGCCGCGGGCCGTGGCGGTTGGTGCGGCCGAGGCGCTGCCCGCAGTGGCGGCTCGGAGCGCTTTTAAAAGGGGTTTTAATTCGCCGGGGGGCGGCAGCGCCCCAGGCCTGCTTTAATCCGCCATGTCCGGCGATGGAGGTACCGGCGAGCAGGTGAGCAGCAGTAGAGGAAGCCCGCAGGCCGCTCCCTGAGGAGGCGCGGGACCGGGCGGGGCGCGGGCCGCGGGCCGTCCCTGGGCCCGGGCGGCGGGAGCGCGGCCTTCCTCAACCGCTGCCTTCAGCGGCACGGCCACGGGGCGGCTCCCTCCCCGCGCGGCCGCCCCACCGAGCCCTTGGGGGCAGGGCCGCCCTGCTGAGCGGGGCTCGGGGCGAGCAGGAGGCGCGGCGCCGAGGCTGCGCCCGTCGCGTTCGGTCGCCTTTAACGTGCGAAGCTCTGGGTGCCTTCCCTGGCGGTACCGTTTTCCTTCAGAAGCGTTTAAACGTCTTCAAATTAGAAGCTGTGGAAACGCACTCGTGTAATAGAGGAGCCTTTTATTTTTTTTGAGGGCTGGTTTGGTGTTCTCTCTCTGAGGAGGGAGCCGTTCTAAGCTTCGCTTTGCATTGGGTTTCTTAATACTCTAGAACACATGCTTTCTTGTTTTCCAGGTAGATGCAGCCAGCGTTCTGTGTCAGATATGGAAGTGCAGTGTTACTATGAGACATTTGCTGCTTACAGATAGGTCTTTTAGCTGCTAGAGTTATATTCAAAATGCCCATTCACTGGGGCAATGGGACGCAGGTGGAGGTTCCCAGCTGAGGAAGGAGTGGTTGATAAGCTGTGAAGTGCCCGTGTAGCCCACAAAAATGCTTACATTTTAGCTGCTGACTTAATACTCCCTTTTTTAAAAGGTTTTCTTTTACAAGAAAGTCTTTTTCTGAAGCAGGTTTGTGTGTGGGCCTGTATGGCAAAAGGGTGCTGTGTGAACTCTTCGTAAGGTGCAGCTCTTCTGGGGTGAAGCATTCAGAATGTAGAAAAGTCATTTTCTTTCTTCTTAGGAAACTGCTACAAAATACTGTCTTGTACACTCAGGGCTGCTTAGCTCAGTAAATACACTTGTATTTATATAACAGAAATACAACAACATTGTATTTATTTATGTGTTCAGGTGAGAGGTCCTTCAGAAAGGTTTACTTCAGCACAGGAAGAATATGTTATAATAAAATGTTGATGATTCTGATGTGTAATAAATTTCACGCTTAAGCTGCCAACTGCAGTGAGAGGTTTTGTTTGTTTTGTTTTTCTGAATTTACATTGGCAGGTAATTGTATAATTAAAACTTGATTAAAGGAGCATGCTCATTCCTTTAACATGTAATATGTTACTTTTTTTGCTTAAAAAGAGAGTCAGTGTTGCCCTAAGGCAACAGTTGCTTCTTCTGTGAGGAAAGGCTTAATATGCAAAAGATGGAGTGGCTGCGTGTACTGAAATATAGAAGGTATTGTGGAAAGTTTTGTAAGGTGTAGTAATGAAGTGCCATATAATAGAAAGCCTTAGCATTCAAAAAATGGCAAATTATTTGTGGCACACACAGGGCATGAAGTTTAACAGATGGCTTGTATTATTTTATGCATAAAAACTAATGAAAAATGAAAGTTGATATGATTACTATTTTCATGTTGGATGCTGTTTAAATAAACTGAGATTTTATAGGTTCAGCTGAATCTCTGTTTTTATATACTGTGCTCTTTACAAAGGCCTCTGTATTCAGTTCTCCTGGAGGATCTCAGACTTTGTTACAGTCAGCTCCTTCCATCAATTTATTTCCATTTCAGGAAGTTGTCCTCTGCAATATTATTTTTCTCATCCTAGCAGACTTCAGTTTCTTACACCTAGTGTTAAAATAAGGTTATAACTTATATTGGTGTTTTGAGCAAAATGGAGGCTCCCCATTTCAGGTTAACAACTGTCTGGTTGTGTTTTAGGACAGGTGTTTCTGAAATAAATGTTTATCTAACTGTGGTCTCTATGCAGTTATCTGTTGGCAGTGCTTTTTGTTGGAAAAGTAACAACAGAGTGCTGTGAGTGGGGCAGCTGTGCCTTGCCCTCTTAACTCACATTGCAGCTGATAGATATCAAAACCTAGTGCTGTGTGGAGGTCTCTCTGACCTTATATACACAACATTCTTATGGCTTTAAATGTACCTTTATGTGAAGAAGCTGAAGTTAGAGGTTGGTGTGCATCTGGCATTCTTCTTTAGGGCTTTCTCTGTTGCCTCTGTGACCAGGTTCTGGGTTTTTGAGTGGCATTGGCAGTCATTTATCAGTTTAAGGGGTGACTGCAGTTAACCTTCATTGTGTTGTGCACTGGATGTGCATGTTAGTATATGATGCAGATGTTAAATAACTGCTAGCACAAGGGTGTTTGCATCTTGCTTCCCAGGCCTTGGTTTGGAGAGGACTTCCAAAAGGAGCCAAGTGAAAGACAGATTGCCATGCTGTCTCTTGCAAACACAAAATTATGGCTGTTCAGGAAGGAAGAACAGAGAGCGGAGTGTTGGATGTAGATATTGTGAGGTTAAAGGCCCAGCTGGAGTATCAGAGGCTTTATTACACCAGGTGTGGTGCAACTGAAACATGCTTTCACTGCCTTCAGGCTGAACTAAGGCACTGTTAGGCAACTCATAAGCTGTGTAATGGATGTTGTCTGCTTGCATTGCTAGCCTAAAAGAGAAGGGAAGAAGGAGGGGGTGGGATGGGGAATATGGTACAGCCACCACCATTGCTTGAACTACCTTTGGAGTCAGAATAGTTTCAGTTTTAGCACTGTTTGTTGTGTTGGACCCAAACTAATTTCTGCAGAAACAGATGGAGTTGTCAGGTCTTAAAATCTGTTAGGTCTGCTGAACTCCTGGTGTGAGGTCCACATGATATTTATCCAGACAGAATTTCTAGGATTGGTTTCTAGAGCACCAAACATTTATATCACAGAGATTCACTTTTTGTAGTCTGAAAGGCTTACTGTTTGCCATAAAATTCCCTCATTTTATTTGACTGTTTTCAGTCTCTTCATCTGTCAGGGCTGCTAGGAGTATGCTCTTAGAACTGTGTATTTCTTTGTTTTTTTTCTGGGCCATAATGTATTTAGTTTCATTTTGCTTCCTGTACTCCCAGACAAAGTCTAAATTCTCTTCTTGCCTTTTACTGCTGTGGCAGAATAAGTTCCCTTATCCATTTAATAAATACAGAGTTGCCAGACATCAATTTTATCTGAAGACTTGATGCAGTATTTGTTTTACCCTGCCTTAAATTAATTTCCTATAGCTAGAAACAAGCAGTTAAGTCGTCCTGTAACTGTGAGATATGTCTCAGTCTGTGATGCAGGCTACTCTATAAATCTGCTCAAAGACTGAACTGTGGGGGGGGGGAAAAAAAAAGGCGGTGTTGTCTCTGTTTCTGTAGGAAAGACCTCTAAAGCAGCCTGTTCCGGTTTGTTCCTGGCATTTTTTTTACTTTTCTACTCCTGTCTCATTCATACCTCATGTCTGTTTGGTATGCTGTGCTATACAAGGTTTGGAAATCTAAGTGCAGTAGTAAACGCTAAGATAGCTAACATTTTAACAAGGTGTATCATTGGTGAGCATGATACTGAAAGCGAAAGTTTATTTTTGCCGGATGGGGTGGGTGGAACATCTCAGGAGGGGTCATTTGGAGGAAAAAAAATATCAACCCCCTCTTTGAGCATGTTAGTTTGTATGGTACATAACTGGGTTTACTGTTACTGTTTACAGTTACTGTAGGAACTGCTTGTAAATAGAATGAAAACAAGGATGGATGGACGGAGACTTTGGACTCAGGCTGATGTCTTTAGATAAACAAAGAAGAAATGAAAGTGAAAAATATGTCTAAATGCTGACGTTTGGGAAATAGTTTCAAGAGGAAAGAAGAGTAATTCCTCTTAATCTAAAGCTCTGATTTGTACAGAGATATAAAGCAGCCCAGGTTATGTTCATGGGGGCTTATGTGTAAAAGTATTCTTTTAAAAGTTATTTGAGTATTTTACTGACTTACATTTGCTAATAGAACCCAGTGTTAAACGGCAAAAATTCTGAAGTTGCATTCACATTTGAATTTACATAGAAGTTTTTAAAAAAAAAATGAAAAGACAAACCTTTAAAAATAGATTTAAGTCTTGCCTATGGGGAATATCCTCCTTTTTGTTATCATTGCTGTTTGCTGAACTGAGGAAAGGCAGTCTGGTTTCTGGGCTTACACAAGGTGTTCTGGCGTGCAGTGGAGTAACTGTTCAGCTGGGTGCTTATTCTGGGCTGAGTGACTGTGTAGTGTAACTGTAAGATACTGAAGTACTAGATGTGTAACTGAAGACAATTACAAACTGGTTCTGTGCCTGTATAACTGCAACTCAACTTTGAGGAACAAACTTGGGCTAGCCAAACTGTGAATTAACCAAACTGAAAAACCAGCAGTGCTTACGGAGTTGTATGGTAATGCATTTGAAGTTGGATTCATCAGCTGTGTTACAAGCAGGGCTATGCTAAACCACAGCAAATAGTCAAAACCTCCAACAGTGAACATAAAAACTTCCAGATATAATCCACTTCACTGATACAGCTGTTGGAAGTGCTTTCTTTTTGTGCACAGCACCCTGTATGTCTTGTTTAAAGACTGCCACTAATTGTGCAATGAGATCTTCTGCAAACATCTCAAACAGGCCACAGGTGCAATAAATCTTCCTTTTACTGCAAAAATATCCCATTGTGGAAGCAGATGCTTTAAGCAATTAGATGCATTCTGTTGTGTGGATGTTTGAAAAAGGTGTTTGTATCTCATGCAGTGTGCTTTGGAGTCATGAGGGTTTGTTCTCAGAGGGGGAAGTCTTAACTGTTGCTTTTAGTTGTAAGCCATAAACTGAAGTTCTCATTGAAAAAGAGCTTGGAGTAAGTATTAGAAGTTCATTCTGTATCTTGTGTTCTTACTTTCTGTCATTTTATGAATTCAAAGGTGACTTTCTACAGTTGACTGATTTTACTGGTCTTGATATCTGTGAAACTAAGAATCCATAGCCATTTCTTTATGTGCAGGTAATAAGAGCTGTGAATCAGACTAGGTATTATGAATACAAACATTTACAGTCAAACTGAGTGCTGAAATAATGCAGTGACCTTCAGAGGATTGTTTGTGAGATAGGTGACCTATTACATAGGAGATTTGCTGCATGTATTTATCAAAGGGGGGAAAAAAAGTGTTTTTCCAGCTTGTATGCAAGAATTCTTGGCAGTATTTTTTCTAGATGTTAAAGAAGTGTTAAAGGCTAGTATTAAGCTGGGTTTTGTAGTAGTTCAGGCTGATCTAATCTAGAACTCAAGTCTTATAATTTTCTCAGTCTTGCATTCTGCATCATATCTGACTCTTGTACCAGAGAGCTGAGTGAAGTAAAAAGTTAATTGATTTCCTAACTGTGTGCTGATTCAACTCTCTGAACTGACTTGTTAAAGAATGAGGCAACTCGGTGTGTTGTAACCAGAGGAAGGAGCCAAAAATGCTTATGTAGGGGCAGGATCACAGCAGCAAACAGCAACCTGTGATTTAGGTGCTTACGCTGGTGACTGTTGTGCCAATAGTGCACTTCTAAGTATATAATAAAAGTCACATACTCCTAAACTGCTCAACAGCAACTCTAAGCACTGTGTTAATGTTCAGGTTGAAGGTATCAGCTTCCTTCACTGCTTGCTTACAGGTGATATTAGTCCTCATAAATTTGATGTGTAACTGAACACGTGTTTACTTGAATGTTCTGACAGTGTTGTCCAGTCTGGAAAGCCTAAGCATTGATTTCTCCAATGATTTAGGAGTGATTATGTGTGAATTACAGAATCACAGAATGGCCAGGGTTGGAAGGGACCTCAAGGATCAGGAAGCTCCGACCCCCCTGCCACATGCAGGGCCACCAACCTCCCCATTTAATGCTAGACCAGGCTGCCCAGGGCCCCATCTAACCTGGCCTTGAACACCTCCAGGGATGGGGCATCCACAGCCTCTCTGGGCAGCTGTTTCAGCACCTCACCACTCTCATAGTAAAGAACTTCCCTTTGACATCCAACCTAAATCTAAAGGGAACTCCTTCAACTTAAAACCATTTCCCTTGTCCTGCAGTTATCTCCTCTTTCATAGAGTTGATTCCCCTCCTGTTTGTAAGCTCCCTTTATGTTCTGAAAGGCTGCAGTGAGCTCACCCCGCAGCCTTCTTTTCTCCAGCTGAACAAGCCCAGCTCCCTCAGCCTGTCCTGGTGGGTGAGGTGCTCCTGCCCTCTGAAGGTGCATGGTAATCTTGTTTCAGTTGAGATATAACCAGAGCACTGGTTTCCCTGCAGTGCACTTTGCTCCTCTGAAACACAGATAAGTCTGATAAAGTATAGGTATTTTTTTAACTTAGCAAGGGAGGGCTTGCTTCCCTTTACAGAGTGGGTGTTTTCTTACTTGTAATGTTAGATGTAAGCAATCTAAAACAGTCCAGCTCAAAACCCCATTCATATCTCATCTGTCAGTTCTGCAGAGCTCCTATATTTTTCCTTTTGTTTGTTTTAGATGGCAGCCTGATAACTATCTGCTGATCTCAAGTGAATATTTAGTGATTTAGGAAATCAGTCCTTTAGTTTTTCAAATAAAAGTCTGAAGGTTTTCTTACACTTACATGGATTAGGTGTCCTTTTTCAAACAAACAAGACTAATGTAGGATTACTTAAGATTATGCATCATATGTCTAGTTATTTTTGCACTGGCTTATTTTGGCCTTTCTGAGATACTGCCTTAAATCTGCACAGGTTGGCTTGACTTGCAGGAAGCCCCTGAGTGTTTCACTGTGGTGTCAGCTGAGTGTGACACATGGAAGGGTTTGCATTGTACAGCTGAACTGCTACTGTGAAACTGTTGAAGAGGCTACAATGCTCCTTCCTATTCTTGGTTTAAAAGTGACTACACAATAGGACCCTGTTTTTCAAAAACCATTTCAGTTGTTATTGTAGGGTGTTGTGGTTTTTGTTGTGTGTTTTTTTTTTTGCTTGTAGCCAGCATTAGCTGCAACCTGGAAACAAGGGGCTCCAAGGAAAGCTGAATGGAAAATAGTAACCATCTTCATACATAAACTCCTACAAAAGAAATTCTGACTTTTTCCTTTTTACGCATGACAGTTCTGCAACATTTTTGATAATTTTTCTTTTTTATAATTAAAAAATACTAATTTAAGACAGTATTTTAAAGGAAATACCTTGAATTATATTCTGCTGGTAGGACTGACAGAACAATTGGTAGTGCTGACAAGTATTCCTAAGTACTGTAACTTTTTGAAATGATGAAGTTGAATCATAATGGAGAACATAAGCAACTGTTGTCTAGTAGTATATCTGTAATAATTAACAAAAATAAATTGGGAAGGGGGAGAAGAGTATCCACTTCTGACAGTGATATGAAGTTCATATTTGTAGCTAACTTGGGCTCACAGCATTTGCTATCCAACTTATTCTTGTTTTAATATCACCTAGTGATTGGTGAGATGTAACAACACTTAGCTGGCAGCTTACCTTCCTGCAGTGTCACTGTAATACTTCTGTTTATTTTTTTTACTGAGGAATTAATAGTGAAAGTCATACCTTGGATTTTTACTCTTGGAATGTCTGTTTGACAGAAACAGTATTTGCTACACTGATACCTGTTACAGGAAGTTGCACCTCTGTAGTATTATATGTGCCTACTTGTCCTCTTTCCTTTTTAAAGTGTGCAGTGAAACCTTTGGTAGAGAAGAGTATCAGTTCTCTCTGTCCTGTATATCACCTTTTTAATTGTCACAGCTATATATAGATGTAGATCCAGCATTTCAATACTAAGAATTAAAATGATTTCTTTGAAATTAATCTTAAAACTGATCTTTGTTTTTATTTTTAGTGTATTCTGTAGAGTAATCAGTCACCCTCTCATAGACAATTCAGAATGGCGTATTGCAACTGTAAATATGGAGTAAACTTGTAAAATTTCTTGGGAAGGGTTTATGATAATACAATAAAGGCAGTCAGTGCTTCTTATTAGTATGTCTTGGGACAAACAAATTATGTGATTTGGGACTGCTAACATGTACCTGAAAATGAATCAGGTTCAAAAAGTAGATAGCTTTTTTTGGAGTACAGATTAGAACATTATTTCCGATTTCATGCAAAATTCATGCAACTTATGCTTGTAACAACCATGCATATAAAGCTTACCTGAATGGGTTCATCACAGACAACCTATTTTCATTTAAGTATTAAATCCAGTAGAAGTACTCTATCTTACTGAAACAACCCGCTTTTACAGCATGAAGTGTGATATCTGGAATGTTACTTTGTGTGAATGTTGTCATTACCTTGATGGTGTAGCTGGGATTGTATTCGAGAAACTCTGCCTGTGCTTATGTCTTCTCTTTAATTTTCTAGGCTGCTGAATATGTCCCAGAAAAAGTGAAGAAAGCTGAAAAGAAACTAGAAGAGAATCCATATGACCTTGACGCTTGGAGCATTCTCATTCGAGAGGCACAGGTTTAGTGACATAGGATTACATTTCCTTATCTATGGTCCACTCACACTATTTGGTTCTGGAGTAAAATCAGCATATTTATTTACATAAGTCATAATATTGTAAATGCTGTTTTGATTTTCAATTTTTAGAATCAACCTATAGACAAAGCACGGAAGACCTATGAACGCCTTGTTGCCCAGTTCCCCAGTTCTGGCAGATTCTGGAAACTGTACATTGAAGCAGAGGTTAATATTTTAACATTCTTTCTTATATAACATTTAATAGGAATTTAAGTTTACACTCATATTCATAAGTAAGTAGGCACATAAAATCAAGGGGAAGGTGGGATTTTAAGTATACCATGCATTTATTTTGTAAAATAGGTACAAAGGAGTAATTAAAGTGAATTCTAAAGTATTTGGGTCTTTTATGAGTTGATGATTGTTGCATTATGGAATTGCAACAACATTAAAACAGTTTCAATGGTATTGGAGTGCTTTAGCCTTTTCTTTACTTGTCGTGTCAATTTATTGCCTCCCGTGTCATTTATTTAGAGGACTTTTTTTTATTCATACGTACAAACTTATTGAATGACTTTCTGTGGATGCTTGGATCTTTTAATATCTTTTCCTCCATAGAGAACTGAATATTTCTATGATTAATGTGTTCAGGGAGGGTGTGGGATGGATGCTGAATTCTGGAATGGATGGAAAAATGTGTTAGCACAACTCAGTAGCTTCTAGAGATACCAACAAAGTTGGGGTTATTTATTTATGTAAAGCAGCAGCATTTGTGTTACCAGTAAGTGCACTGAGCATGTAAACAGGGTAATGTGCTGCAAAATCCACTCTTAATGTGGCTATTTTTTTAGTTACCTGTAACTCATATATATTTTTCTTTACCAATACACATACTTTTTGTGGGCATCTTTTAGCTGCACTGCTACAGAACAGTGGTAGGGTCCTGGGTTTCATAAATTAAAAACTGAGATAGTTACTTTTTTAATTCCATTTCACGTGGAAATTGGGGATCAGCAATGAGTGCAAAACTGCATGGTATTGGTGTCCTGGCTTATTTGACATGAAATTACATATCCAAGAGTATCCTGGCAATTCTGAAATAAAATTGGGATCATGGGAGCATAACAGAAAATTGTATGTTGCAGTTTATAGCAAGATGTAGTAGTGCAACTTAAAATGATCAATATACCTCATGAAATACCCTTGAACTCGCACAATTTGTTTCTACCCGTCTGTGGTTAGTGGAGTGTCAGTGACTGGACATATGTGGGAGACTGAATGCACTAACATGTTTAGATGTGAATTTTTCCTTTTGGGACCCTACATCCAAATTTGTTAGCCTCATACCCTGCATAATTTGCTACAGAATCTAGTCTTTAGAATATTAGCTTAGTTCAAGGGTTACATGGAACTGTCTGATTTCTGAGGGATTTAGGACTTATTTGAAACTGGTATCTTTCTTGTAACTCAGATTTAAGAGGTGAATAAGACCACCTCAGAAAGTCTGTGCTACACTGTAAGTACCGTTATCAGTATGAGGTTTCTTGTCTAAGGCTTCTTGTCTTGAACAACAATCAGAGATGAAATGGCAGATATTACCTTCCTTAATCATTCTAATTTATAATCAGTACTGTATACAGATACAAACGGTGACAAGGCTTAGGCAGTCCAGGATCTAATTCTTAAGTGCTTCTTCAAGGAACAGAGATAAGCTTCTGTACAGCTCATATGTTAACCATGTAAAACAAGGTAAACTTGAGGAAGAGGCAGTTGGCATCAAGATCACTGTCTCATGCTTGTGTGTGTGTTTATCTATCTACAACTACACTTAAAACATAAGAAAAACAGAATATATTATTCTGTTACCAAAAAAAAGGGTGAATGTGACTGGTAGAGTTTTGGTAAGGGTTGCACTTGGAAAGGGTTCTATCTGAAAGAAATGGAAGAGGTTACACTTTAGAAACTTAACTAATGAGGAGATTTTTTTTAAAACTCCAGTTAAAACTTAAATTTTCAATTGTAGTGGTTCCAGTAACTTCTCTGAAAACTCACAAAGTTACTGATATAACTGATAAGCAACATGTTTATAGCTACCTTTTTCAATGTCCAACCATTTATAGCTTTAAGATTAAATAACTTCCTATTTCCAAATTCTTCTCTGAAAAAAATCACATAATTGTGCACTATTTTCAATGTTAAAGTTGCATGTGTCCAGTACTGTCTAAGTAAATGTGAAACAGTATTTTCTTAGATGTTCTTTTAACAGTGTGAACAAATCAAATTTTATAAGTTTGCTGGGGAAATTATCTGGACACTTCTTTAATTGCAGCTTTAAAATGTACTGGGTGTGTATTTCCCCAAAGCTGTATTTCCTTGGAAATCTTACTGTTATGCTGTCAAGTTTCTCTCGAATATGTCTTTCCAGACTTGATTTGGGAAAGTAAACTTCTGGTAGGTCTTCATTTAGCATTGCTTTTGATTTGCTTTTACTTTCATGGGTTTTTAAATCTGGAAATTACTAACTCTTCAGTTATCTGTGAGCTGCATCTTTCCTGATGTCGAAACAAGCATATCGCTTTCCTCTTTAACATGATAACTTATTTCCTCTTTGCGTCACAGAGAAAAGGAGAGAGGAAAGTGGGAGCTGTTTCCTGGCATGTTGTCCTTAACTGGAGAGTTTTGTCCACTGAACTACCTAAGTCTGAGATAAATATCCTTACATAGTGATGTTCTATTACTGGGAGATGAGCTAGGGTGAAGGTTACAGTTGTGGCCTTGTGAAAAAAGATTTAGCCTTTAGCATATGTTCTTTATAACATCTGTAGAAATCTCCAAATTTCCCTTCGTCTGTCTTGAGGAATGCAATCTTTGTAGTTGCTTCCAGTCTTGGGGTAGAAATCATTGCTTATAAGCTACATGAACAAAACCTTGTCTTGCATATACTAGTTTATTGTGTAATACAAAACTTTTAAGTGCAGACCTTACTGATGTGGTTACTTCTTTTTATGACACTGATACTCATTGCTTTCTTTTTACGTATGGCTTGGTTTCCTTGTGAAATAGGTTGTAAAGCAGTACTCAGCACTTAGTATATCATCTAACTTACTGCCATTCACGTACAGACCTTGCTGACGTAACTGAATACCTTGTTTCCATTTTATATGCCAAGCACTGACTTAAATATTCTGTTCTCTCCTATTTGGCGGTCAGTCAAACTTGGGGATGAACTGGAGAGGGCGTGCTTTGATGGTTGGCTAATAGGAGTTATATTAAAGTTGGAATTGGTCAAAAAGAAATGCTGATTCTGAGACTGGTTCTTATCATCTGCTTATTTAAATATCAGAAATAGTTAAATTGGATAAAAAGTCTGCCAGCTCATAGTGTTGTGAGGTCATAGCATGTAATTCTTGTGAGAGTGGTTATAGTGGATTAAACCAAGTAGTCTATTTTTATACACTTCGGCAAGTAGAAGTAGTTAGCTTACTACTGTATTTAGCCTCTCCTAAAATGGAGGAATTAGAGCAGTAATGTTACTTTTGATATTCAGGCTGTTTTCTTCAGTTGTTCAGAGCATGTTTTTTCTCTTGATACCTTTTCCATAAAAACCTACTTAAAAAAAACTTGAATCAATTCACATCTCAGTGCCTCTTTCACAATTTTAAGAAGGGTCACGTAAGTCTCCCATATGTGCCATAACATTAAGTTCATAGATCACATGATCTGGATGCTAGCCTGCTCTGCTGATTTGCTCTGACTTCCTGGGTAAGTTGTTGAACTGGTTCTACCATGATTAAAACACTGATACCTACCTACCTCACAGGGTTGTTGTGAGGCTTATTTTAAATGATTAAAGTGCTTTTGGCATCTGGCTAAAAGGTGCTGCACAACTGTAAAGAAATATTAATAATAAATTCTGTTATAATACACCCTATGATTCTGTAGGCCCAACTGTCTATTACTGTTTCTTCTGTCTCTTTGACTGTTTGACCCATCTTTTAGCTTCAGAAAGATCTGATAATGCCTTTCACTTTCACTTCACTGGTGGTATAGGTATTTCAATAGTTTCACAATAAGCATTTGACACTGTTGCCTTTTTTACTGCTAGTTTTCCTTGTGAAATCACATATCTTTTCAAAGCACACTTATTAAACCATGTTCATATATTTGCAATGCTTTCCATGAATTTTTAGTTCTGCCAGGTTATGTGCAAACTTTAATCTGTAATTGTCCTGGATGCTTCAGGCCAGTTCACATCACACCTTACCTTTTCTGTTGTTGAACATACCTTACTATATCCTGGTCACTTTGAATTGTTGTTAGTAGATGTTGAAATGTTGCTATAATTAAAGATTTAAAAAATCAGGAGCACAGAACAGTTGTGACAAATACCCCCCCAAAAACTAGAAACAATAAATACAACACCAGTAGCATGCATGTCAAGTGTTTGGCTGTTGATATGTATTTTTTGTTCTGCATTTTTTTCAAATAAGCCTCCTGTGTTACTGCATGTTCTAAAGAAATGAAACTAGATAAATTTGTTGAGATAACTTCTATTTGATATGAACATTTTGAATTTTAGATGTCTCAGTAAGAAAACAAGATGCTGTACAATGTTTCAGATGGTGGGACCAAGGCTTAGGGTTGATTTGTTTTGCATTTCATCAAATGCAGTACATCAGTATCTTTAATTCATGTAATTCACACTGGTGTGGATACTAGTCAGTATGTATCATTTAACATACTTGTATATGAAAAATGTAAATAAAACATTTTAGAAAAATGATTGTTTTTGTTTAAAATGTTTGTGTTTCTTCAAAGTATTTTCTTCCCCTGGATTGCTTTAATTTGTTTCCAAGTTCAGAAAAAATGTTATTACTTATGCATATCAGTATACTTCTCCTTGGGGTCGAATGGGAACTGACATCTGTCAGGATGAAGTTGGAGTGATCAGAAGTCAAAGTAAAATAGTAGACTTCTTGGCTGAGATTGTTTAGTGGTACTTTCAATTGAAAAGATTGTATGCATCCCTAGCCAATCTTTGTTAAATTCTCAATGGAAGATATACGCATTATAAACCATGCTACCCT
Organism: Perdix hodgsoniae; assembly: GCA_035772895.1. Lineage (NCBI taxonomy): Eukaryota > Metazoa > Chordata > Aves > Galliformes > Phasianidae > Perdix > Perdix hodgsoniae. The sequence goes on from JAPSGF010000140.1 coordinate 699,709, forward strand.
TCCCTGCCTCCACTATTTTACTACGTTTCTTATAGTAAACTTCCAATTCTGAGAAATTGTTGTACAGGTGCTCTGTACAAGCATCCATATGGCATGTTCTTGACTACTTCAGTCTGAGACTTTTTACAATTGTATTTATGATCTTTTCTTATCCATCTGTGGACTTGTTCCATTCCTGTTAATAAATGTTGTTCTGTCTGTGTGATTATTGTAGACTTGCACTAGAAATTACACGCAGGTTCGTTTCTGTCTTTTCAGTATGTAATTACAGACATACCTTGCATAGTTGCTGTGGTCCTACAAGTTATGGAATATCAAAGTTACACACATAGTTGATATTTATAGTTTCAGATTATGTGTGGTACAGTATTAGTGAATTTTTATTTAAATGTTTGTTCAATCATAAAAATAACATAATGGGGAAGAAGTTAGGAGTTTTAATTTCTGAAGTGGGAGTGAAACCTGATGAAGAGATGACTGTGAACCCGCTTGTGTATATAGTGTGCTGCTGTTCTCGCATGAATAAACGTGGACTGCTTCTTGTTCTATCATATTCTTTCAAGGTGGGGTGACAGAAATATTCTTACAAGAAATACTAGTTATATAAAACACTTTTTCACAACACTTTTGAAATCTCACTTTCAAATGTATTGAAGACAGTGAACTACTTTTTTATTGTGTGCTTTTTTTTTTTTGGAGGTCGTGCTTATCCTTCCACTCATGTTTTTAGGCTGTGGGGGAAGTATGCATGTCAGGTCAGCCACAAACTTCAGCTTTTTTCTTAAGTCAATCTGAAAGAACCAACAGTAAATACAGCACTTTCCTACGGATCCTGTGTTAGCTACAGATTGGTTAATTTTCATCTTAACTGATGAAGGAGGTATAATTTGAAGTAGTCTATCATGAACTTGCATTCCTTCTTACATCTCTTCCAGCAGTCAGCTGGTTGAGTTACCTGTTGTTCTGTCTTGATTTTGAGAAGCCCAATGGCTGTGAGAACATCTTCTGTTAAACCTTATCTCATAATGCTGAGGCATAAAATAGTGCTTGACTTTTATTTGTTCCAGGATATCTTTGCAGACTGTGAAAGGGCTTTGAGTCACTGCTGCAGTGAAATGTAGCGGCTTCTGTTAACTGTCAACTTCTGTGAAGGCAAGTCATTAATTCCCACATTCCTGGGTGCTGTTAATACGTGTTGCACTGTTGTTTTTTTCTTCTTACAGTATGCTTTTTTCTCCCTGATAGTTTCAGTGTTATACGTCCAGTAATGAATTCAGAATTCTACAACAAAGTGTCATGTAGACAATACTGTGAGCTTTGACGTTTGTCTTTTCTTACATAAAAGAACTCAGAAGTGAGAAGAAATGTACGCAGCATGCATTGGTACGTGATTACCATTGCCCAGAAAGCATTCAAGCTTTTTTTTTAATATGTTGTGTGTGTGCAATTACCTACATGTAAGAAACTCTTAAAGTGATCAGAATCTGATTCATATTGAGGCTTAACTGTAATTTTGTATAATAACAATAATAACAGATGATCATAGAAGCATGGGAACATTTGCAGAGATCATTGGAACTGTTCTATTGGAAATATCTGTTTGAGGGTAGGCATTTTGAGTAGAAAAATGCTCTTATTTAGTTTGTGGGCAGTTCTCAGTAGTACTGTTACAGAAGTCTTAATGCATTTAGATATGAGACCACACCAAAGGGCCCACTTCTAATCTGAAGTGTGAGCATTGTATCTGGCGTTAGGTCCGTTCTCTTGGAAGTACATTGTAGTAAGCCCTCTGACCCACATGCTAATATTAGTTTTCATGAGTTCCAGTGAGCGCGCGTTACTGCTCACAGAGTAAGAAATGTGTTTTAGTAGATCCTATAACCAGAGGCTTTGCCGACAGGCAGCCAGACTGAAAACCTTCACAGGGGAGGACAGCTGGAGTTGTTGAGGGATTGTGGTGATTTTATTTATGCTTTCACCTTTGATGTCTTTCAGCAAGACAGTTATGGAGCTTATGGGTATATTTAATTTGTATAGGCTTTAACGTTATGAATTAATTCAAGCTTTCCTCTGAATCAGCTGATTTTAAAAGTTCAGTCATATGATGATGGGTCAGCCATCTTACCTTGTTTGGTTCCCATAATATGACTACATAAAACTTTGCAGTGGGGACAGTTTGATCTCTTCATATCCCCTATGGTTTGCATTAGCTTGTGAAATAGAAAACAAGAAATAACCACCGTGAAACCAGAAAGAAACAGTACTTTGAAATGTTAATCTGTGAGCACAGCAGAACAAGCTTACTAAAAAACATGCTGACTGATTATTTCATTTTTCAAATACTTTTGAAGTCATGCATTTGAACTAGAAAGACAACTTGTCTCGTTATATAATGTAGTACTTTCTGGATCCAGACTGCAGCAAATGTGCTGAAGTTAGCAGAAGGAATGCTTTCACTGTGCTCAGCAAAGCTGCATTTTGTATGTAAAGCTAAGTATGTTTTAAATTTTTGTAGCGTGACCTAACAGGAAGGACAACTCAGCTGCAGCTCAGTCTTTGTTCCCTGAAGAAGAAAGGAGATGCCTTGTCAAAGAACAAACATTCATAAATCTTTTTCCCCCGTTCTTCATCTTTTCTTTAATTTTCTGATGTATAGGGAATAAAATGCATAACAATTACATTGTTGGTGGCATTTTATAGTGTATGTAAAGCTTCTATTAAGTTCTCATTTAATTTAAGAATTAAGTGTAGAAGTAAACCTATACTAGTGAACCGTTTCTTCTCCTTCCTCCCCCTGCCACTGAGGAACAAGAGTGCATATTTGAATTTATTTTTCAGAATGGTTTCAAATTTGATTTGAATTAGTAATTGACTTGTCCTAGTTTAACAGTGTTACTGTTCCTCTCAGATCAGAGTTCAGGCTATATGAAAGGGAGGAAACAAATGCATTTGGCTTCTCTCATTTTCTGTATCCCTGTGGCTTCTGTTGAGAGTTTGGTCTCCAGTGTATGCATACATTTATTTATTAACTAAATGATGATCAGAAGTCATCAAAAGAAGCGTACTGTGTATTTAAAAAAACAAAACAAAACAAAAAAACTGAAGCAACTGTCAAAGTCAATATTTAGAACTTGTTTTCAAAAATTGGATTTTTTTAGTTGTTCTGGCTAAATTAAAACATAGTATAGATTGTGGGTGGGTTCAGGGTTGTGTCTTTGGAGATCGGAACAGGTGACTTCCAGAAGGCACTTCCAACTGAAACTGTTCTGTGCGTTTGTAACGCATGTTTCTGTAAGCACTACTCATGTTCTTTTAAAATCATACTGAACAGAAAGCTGAGTGAATGAGCAGATCAGTACAGATTGGCTACAGATAATGTACTTAGGTTATTGAAAAATTTATAGCTGCTCATACAACTTAGAAAAATGATTTCTGTATAATCTTAAAGTTGAATATATTTAGAATTTCAGAAGTCAGTTTTTTGTATGATGTGCAATTGCAGACATTGAGTGCAACAACATGACTTGTTGCAGTATGTAATGGGAAAAATGGAGCTAGTTTTCCTGCTTTACTTTTCTGGTCATGAAATTGCAGCTGAGTACTATCCTTCCTTTTCCTCTTGCTGTTCATCAAAAAAACATTTTGGTATGTTTTCAGTGAGGAGAGTTAGAAGTGTATTAGCTGTGAAAATTGTGAGCTCTATCACTTATTACAGTAGAAGGTGTCACACAGTGTTCCCTTACAATACAGCCTTCAGGTGACAAGAAGTCCCAAGAATCCTTATGAAGAAGCTGTTACTGGACAATTGAGATGTTTTGAATTTAAGAAGCAAGTTTCTACTTACTGTTTTTGATGAGTCAGAACGGGGGGAGGAAGACTCCACATAAATAGAATAATATATTTGTAATATTTTCAAATTTTCTGTAATTTTCATGATTTTTTCAATTTATTTTTTAATTCCAAAACTAATTTCTGACAAACCATGCTACATCCTCGATACTGCAGAAGAAATCTAGTGCTCTTAACATCATTTAATTAAGCTTCTGCATCTGTGTGGCTGCTGGTGCGACTGTAATTATATTGTATTTGTAATAGGTGCGCAGTTAGCAGCCTGTGCTATGCAGTATATTGTACAAATGGTTCAGGATTCAGTTTAAACTTTCCTTGAAATTTAAACTTATCCTGAGATCCTGAAATTTAGTTACTCTCTGCAAATTGTATAAAAACTGATGAAAAGAAAGTGCAATTTGTACAAAAGAATGTAAAGTTTCAAATGGGCTGTTCTTATGTTGGTGTAAATCTTCAGAAGTACAAATATGTGCCCCTGGCAGCCTCATTAGCTGCTCTTTTGTTACAGAAGTGCACTCTACTATAGTTCCCAACACGCGACTTTTGGTCTGTAGTTAACTGGAAGAATGTGTGGATGCAAACCAAAACGTGTTAAAAAGAGTGTCCCTGGTCCCTTCCAAAAAAAAAAAGAAAAAAAAAGGCATTGAGGTCTTGGTCAGTGTTGGTTATTGTTGCCCACTGGCCGGTATTCCTCAGGGAAATACTATGAAATGCCATTAGTAAGCTTATCCATTGAAATGCAACACAACAGTATATAAGATGAGCAGTATAAGCAGTTGTTTAAAATCTTACACTGTGTTTGCCCTTGATAGATTTTCAGCGGTGGTAAACATGACCACGAAACTGATTGTAGCGTTTGCTGATAAAGGCTGAAATTTTGTTTCTCTCTTAGCCATAACTAAAAGCTATTTTACGCTTTGCATTTCTTGTATATCTGAGTATGTTAATATTTTAAAATGATACCACATGATTTTTTTCTGTGTTAGAAATGGTTATTAAAAAGGAAGTAGTGTGGAACATTAAAGTTGATGGACAGTTTAATTGAGCAAAAGTATTTTTCTTGCACTAAGAGCAGATGGAGGTAAGTTTCTCGTATTTTTCTTGATGTTCCTTAAATTCAGTTTTTTCACCAGGAAGATGTTTTGGAATTTTATTTCTCATTTGCAGAATTTCTAGAAATACAATCAATCTGCGTTTGTTTAATTTACAAATGAGAGAAACACAAGTGTTTCTAAATCAACCTAGCTTGGTTATTTTTATTGATCTGAATCAAAGGAAGACTGCACTGCTGAATTGTTACCATAAACCTGTATGATGGATTGTTGTCAGTCTGTCATTTCTGCAAAGGCTTCACAGTTGAAACACAAGTTTTATGAGGAGCAGCCAATGTTGCTGAGATTGTTCAGTGTGGAGAAGAGGAGGCTCAGGGGAGACCTTCAGCCTCTCTACGACTACCTGAAGGGAGATTGTAGTGACGTGGGGGTCAACCCCTTCTCCCAGGTAACAGCAGTAGGAAAAGAAGCAATGGTCTCAAATTGTATCAGGGGAGATTCAGGTTGGATATTAGGAGAAATTTCCTCTCAGAGTGGTGAAGCACTGGAACAGGCTGCCCAGGGAGATGGTGGAGTCCATCCCTAGAAGTTTCCAAGAAAAGGATGGGCATTGCACTAACATGGTCCTTGTGGTCATGGGTTGATGGTTGGACTGGGCAATCTCAGTGGTCTTTCCAACTTTAATATTCTATGCTTTTGTTGCTAATACTAAGTGTTTGTGCTCCTCCAACATACATAATTCTTGACTGTATACTGGGGTGCACTAACCGCTTGAATTCAGCACTATGCCTGTGGTTTGTTTTTCTCACAGGTTGGCAGAGTTGCTAAAAGCTATCTAGATTGTGATATTTTTTTTTTCAACTATGCAAGCAGTTTTCTGCTCAAGTGTCAGCTGACCCACAGACATCCCATGGTGCTGCTTCTCCATGTTACCAAGTCTCCAGACTTTTTTTTTAAATGTTGCATCACCATGATATATACACCAAAAATAAGTGTAGCCGCCATCTTCGTCTGACACTAAGGTTTGAGTGAGAGGAAATTCACCTCCTCTTTAGGACCATGCCCGGCTTTGAGCTCTATCTTCCTCATTTGGGTAGTTTACCCTATGTTTTTGTCGAGGTGCTCTGTATTTCACTTAGCCAAATATTTTCTGCCAGTGATAAGTGATCGCTTAAGCTACTGTGTTAATTACATGTCACCTCTACAGATGGTGGTGGTTTGGTGTTCCTGCAGTTCATTATGCTTGGGTGAGATCAGATGCCACTCATCATCTCAGTTTAAACCAGCCAAATAGAACAAAATAAAACTACCATGGTTTTCTTTAAGTTGTGCATCTGTAAATTAGATGTGAGAAGTCAACTGACATTCTATCTACTATTTTTAATCCAGTGCTTGAAACTGGCAGATGTTTTGTATTTGTTAATGCAAATCTGACCTGAAAGAACTTTGTATTCTTCTATCCATTCTTCATCAATATAACAGTGCACCTGTCTGCTCAATTTGAGGGGTAGAAATATCAAACTGTCTGCTTCTGCTGTCTTAAACAGCAGCTTCGTAGAATATGTCCAGTTCTGTATGGACACCCCTTGGTGTCAGAGTGTAGAAGCAACCTAATTTTTCATTGTGAAAAAATAGATGATCAGTATCAAACATCTCATTACTGATATGAAACTTCAGAGGGCTCCCTGGCCACTTGTATTTCTTTGTTCTGTACTGGTGTACATAAAATAGCACCTCCTTTACTGATCAGTAAGCAAGTTTTTTGTTCTAGCCTAGGGCCAAGAATAACCTTTCTTTGTTTATCTGTGCAGATAAACATTTATCTGTGCAGATGTTCCTTTCAGATCTGAATCTGGATCAGGACACACTAAAGTGTTCTGTAAGCTGAATAATGCAATTTTTCTGTGTAGGGCTTCTGTTGTTAGGTAGCCTTACATTCAAAAGTTGTTGGCTTGCAGTCAGATAAGTCCTTCGGCTTTCCTCAGCAAGGATTTTGTATCATCTGATCTGATTATGTAAGTGTTTTAATTAGATTCTCTGTAAAAATATAGATTAATACTTGTGTCTATTTGTAAAATATGTAAAAGATGTATGTCATTCTGGTTTATGGGCAAACTACAGATGACATTTAAATTTGCCATTAAGTTTGAATTTTAAATACCTTAGAAGGTGTTTAATTCTATCCTTGTGTAGGCAGCATATTTAGCTTGAATATATGTCACTAACATCTGGTATTTGTTCTCTGTGATTTGAGATGGGGAATGATAGGTGGAAGTATGATGTTGGTTGTATTTTATCTGTCTGTTTTGCCAGACGGTGTGGGCCACAAGTGTCTATACTGCTTTTATAATGGGCTTTTACATTTCATCTTTCTCATGAAATAAACTGTAAACGCACCTACCTAGCTGTAGGTTAAATGACTGTTAGAACATGACCTTTTCATTTGGCTGAAATCGAAGTCTGAGCAGCCCATCTCTCTGCTAATCCAGTACTGATGAATATCAAGTAGGAGCAGTTCACTGAATCTGTAAAGACAGTTATACAATTGGCTTAAATTGGCTTTACTCTTAAAACAGCGTGGACTGTTTTTAAAAAATCCCTTAGGGAAGGTGTAAGTTATTTTGAATTTGATCTGCAAAATTTAAAATCTGTATAACAAACCAATAAAACAACTTGCAGTAGAAATGTCGCCTTTCATTTCTAAAGAGTGGGAATGTGTAATCTGTTGGATTTCTTTTCTTTTCCAATTTGAGGTTTTTCTCCACTCAAATCTACTCCTCCAGTCAATTATCCAAGTGTAAGGTGGCTTAGGAAGTATCTGTGCCCTAATATCAGCTCTCTTCAGTTTGAAGTAGATACACGTATATCATGGTCTCTCTGTAGTGTGACTTCCTTTAGATAAAGCCCTGCAGGCTTAGCTTTAACCTTTGAAGGCGTCAAGCTGAAGCTTGAAAGGGTGGGAGAAGGGAAGCTACTTGAAAAGCTTCGTAGCACTGAGTTTAAGTGAAGAGAGAGCATAAATACTTTAGAAAAGCATTGTTTGAGTACTAAGCAGTATGATAATCAGTTGACTTTTCAAATATAGTCATTTCCTTTTTTAACACTGTGGATGTAACTTTTGCATAACTGTATGTATTCTCAGGAAGGAAAAAGTGAAGAAATTCCTTCTGTTCGTAAATGATGTACAAAGGATTTTGATCAGGGTCTGCCTGTGTTAGAAAAATAGGCTGATTCCCTTCAGTTGGAATGTTTCACTGCTGTAGAACAAAAAACAGCACAGCCATCAGGTTCATCTTACATTTTTGAGGCCAGTTATCTTCCCAGTTTAGTAAACGACTGACAGAAATGTTTCTTAGGAAATCTGTGGCATTATTTCTTAAGAAATCTGCAGCAATGCCAGGATCTGAACCCTTCTCCCTTCTTTACAATGTTTGCAACATTGCAGTTAAGTGCACTTGTTTCCGTTTTATTGTGTAATGTAGTGCAGGTCTTGTCAAGCTGCAAGTTCAGAGGATGAATGCAGTGCTTTACTTGTGTGTGATCATTATTCTCCAGTATTAACTTGATCATTGCCAATGCTTATTTTCCTGTGATGACAGTTGTCTTTGGTGGTCAAACATTAGAGCCCATAGGCATCTCTAGAGTCTCAGGACCAACCTCCTGCTTTTAACAACCTTTACCTTTGGGTCATTTTTGCAACATATTAAAATTCCAGCTGTGGAGACAACATTAAGAACAGTTTGTCCTCTGCTCACGGGCCAGGCTACTCTTGTACCATTGTAGCCATGAGAAGATTACACTGCGTTGCTTCACATCACATCTTCTAGTACTACTTCTTCCTGCTTGAGGAACTTTTGTTCCTTTTCCAAACTTGTTTGGTTGCATTACATTTAATTTGGGGAGAGCCTTGTCTAGACCACCTCCATGCTAATAAATTGATGTCTCTGAATGAATTCAACCATTTCAAGCAAGTAGCCGTTCTTTCTGGTCCTAAGATTTGATCATTTGGAATATTGGCCCTTTTCACATTCAGCATAGAAACTGTGTGTAAGGTAACTACTCCCTTATGTATGTTTTTTTTTTTTAAATACATATTTTTAAAAATCTTTCAAAACATAAGGCCTCTCAGAAATTCTAACTTTTTCAGCTGTATCCTGAATATATCTTAGTGAATGGATGGGTATTAAAACCTTCCATATAAAAGAGAGGATTATTTTAATTTCATTCGATAAATCATCTATAATACAATTAGGAAATTATTGCAGTTGTTAAACTTTTTGGCAAGTGTATTTGAAATGAATGCAACAGAACTGTATGTAGGCATGCAATGAATATAACAAAAAATCAACTACAGTCCCAATAAGGATCGGCCTGTCTCCCTAAATATCCTTTTTGTTCTGCTATTATATCATCAAACTGTGTAGAAAATACCTCTTTCTTACAAATTTTGCTTTCTTACCTTGTCTGAGATTCTGAAGGTACCAAAATCAAAAAAGGAGCTGTTTTTTGGTGTGCTGTGCACAGTTATGAACACTTATTTCCAATAGTACTCAAAAGCAACTAAAAGATTTTAAATCAAGGGTCTTAAGATAGATCTCAGAGCTTACTGTGTGAGATCTGTGATGAAACAACTGGCTTTTCATATTATTTCTGCCAGGTAGGGATGCTTCACGTATCCCTTAAGTAATCTTTTGCAGCAATCTGATCCCTGAGTTGCTTTTAAGGTCTTTTGCAGGAAACTTTTTGTTGCCAGGCTAGTGCATCACTAGGGGTGATGGCAGATTGTGTGTATGCTGCTCAGTTTGGAAACCTTGAATAAGTTGCTGGTGCCTGTTACCTCCATAAACTAGCCAAAAAAAGCATTGGATGAATGTGTTCCATTGCCAGTGCTGAGGGACTCTTCACTCATGGTATGTGGTTGAAGTAGATATTTGGTATAATTTATCTGAGTTTAGAAATTGGGGGTCTGTGGGCCAAATGTGTTTGTTTAATGCTTACATTTTAATTCAACTTTATAACTTCAATGATCCAGCCAACAGATAAGACATCAGATCTTTATCTTGGGACATTTGTAAAATTCAAACTAGGTTTAAAAAGCACTGCTACTCTGTGAATTGCTTACTTCATTATAAGGTGATTGGTATATCTGTTCATGTTAACCATTTGAAAATGCTTCCCACTACTTCTGAGAAATACAAAAGGTGGTGAGAAATAGAGATGAGAAGCAGAAGCGAGCTGAAATACATAGGAAGAGTCAAAGCGTTAGAGTCAGGAAGGCAGTTTGCAGGACTGTGCCTATGTGGTGGTGTTTTCTACTGTGGCTTTAAAGTGAGTGTGAAATTGAAGACTAAAAGCTCTAAACCATGTTTAAAATAGACTTTTTCTTAAAGAAATTGCAGACATTGAGAGTCTCAGTGTGAATTTGAATATGGCTACAAAGCAGTGGATAATAGCTGCTTAGCATTTTAAGTTACTTCACACAGCTAATTTCAAATGTGATAACAGGGAAATTTAAATAAAGTGTAATGATATTTAGAGAAGACACAAAAGAATTGGGTAATGGTTGAAAATTATTGTATATGAAGATGTGTTGTACAGTAAAATACAGACCCAACTAGGAAAGAACACTGGAATGGCTCACATTATCTTGATGAAAAGCATGAAGTTAGCTGCTGTTACTGAAACACCTAAGGCAAGTCTTTGTTTTCTTGAGCGTTGCTGAGCAGATGGTATGAAACACATCTTCCTGATGCAGATATGAGGTCTTGACTCTGCTAGTTAAGATGTGTGTGTCAGTAGGATTCTGGAGTTTTATGGACAGGTTTTTAGAACACGGAGAGTGATATTAATGATACTCAGTAACTTCACCTGACTGTGACAGGATCACAGAACGACCATGTGAAGCTGTTAAATGCAAGAGATGATCGGGGGGGGGGGGGGGGGGGGGGAATTGGCTGAACAAGCAGGAATTAAGAATCAAAGTTTCTGTTAGAAATCTTAAGGAAAAGTAACTGTAGTGCTAATGCCAGTCGTTCTCTTGGTGGGGAATTCTTGTTTGCAGCTACAATGGCTGCAAACAAAAGAAGGTGTCTGTAAGTCAGTTTGTATGGTCTGTTGGTTTTTCAGTAGGCACGTGAGAAATGCTTATGCTAAATAAGGAGCCGTTACAGGAGAAGCATAGCTGTGATTATATACCAGTACTAAGTTCTGTTCAGGACAGCTGTCATACCAAGCTACTAGAGGAAACTTCTTAATGAATTTGCATGGATGAATTTTGAGGAAATAGATTAACAAAATAAAGCCTATACTAGAAAGAAAACAGCTCGATACACTGAGACAGCACTAACAGGTAAAAGATGCAGCAGTTCTTGTTCAACCCCACCTTCTATGTATTTTAAACACAGCAGTTTTAAAATGTCAGTTCTGTGGGGCAGTGAAGTGATAGATAACTGAAATTGTCCTTTTTCTGTGTGATGTGTTTATCATCACGAGTTCTAAATGCCAGTTTCTGCACTTCGCTTGAATTACGCTATTCCTTAAGAAAAATTTGCTGTAATGGGAATGAGTTCATCAAGAAGGAAAATGAACAATGCAGTTAAGAATGCAAGTTGAGTTTGCTCGGGTCTTGAAGGAATGAGAAGTGTTCTAAAAAGGCATTAAACCATAAAGAATCAAAATGAGAAGACGTAGCTGTAGAATAAAATAGGTGAAAAGGAAGAGAAAATACACTTAAGAAATTGCTTCTTCATTTTTCTAATCCAGATTGAGAAAAGAAAAATATAGGTGACATCAGAAATGAGGTGCTGAGTAAACTGGTGACTATAATTCAGTACTCTTCTACTAGAAAAATCATGTCACGCAGTTATGCTCAGAATTTTGTTTTAAGGCTGGTTATGGTGCAGTATTTTCCTATGCAGCCTCTGGCTATTTTTTGGCAGTGGCACCCCAAAGTTGTGCTTGTTTTTCAAATGATTAACATAAACAAAGTGCCTCACTGCAGAACCAAGAGGCTGTCATTTTTTGTAAGGAAGTAGAGGCAAGTAGTAATTCTAGAGATTTGTCAGTATGTGGAAGTTGAAACTGCACAAAGGTGTGAACTAAAATGGACTATCTATTTAGAGATATTCAGAAGGCATCTGGACATGGTCCTGGGCAACCTGCTCGGGGAGTCCCAGCTTATCTCAAGAGATCCCTTCCAACCTTAACCGTTCTATGATTCTATGACATCTGTTTTCTGTTCCCAGATTTGGAAAAAGGATTTTCAATATCTGTGGAGGTATTAACTGATAGTTGGATTTAACAAGGTACAGGTTTTGTTCATTGGCTTAAACAATATTCTGTATAGTTGATTTATTCTTAAATACTCTGAGAAAATTCAAGGCAGATTTAAATAGAAGTCATGATAGTGTATGTGATAACCCTCTAAAAACACTCGTGAAACCCAGAAGGTAGTTGTGATGAGAAAGCAGGTTGCAAAATGGTACTTCTTTTGCTTTACACTGGAGCCAAATACGTAACAGCTGTGATGGCATCTTGTGAGGATACTTCCAAATTTTGACATATCTAGCAGAGACAGCTTTCAAGGTTTGATGTAATGCCATGACAGGAAGCTCTAGATATAGCCCATGTAGTAGTAGCTGGAGGCTTCTGACATAGAATAATTGTAAGGAACTTTTAGAATCTTATTCTGTGACAGATTTTGGAATTGAGGCACACAACCATGTAATTGTGTTACACCAGGTTTTGAAAGAATACTTTCAAAGTCATCCTGCATTTGTTTGAGGCACTCTGAGTAGTGTGAGCTGCACTATTCCTAACAGTACTTATTCTGTAAATGTAGTGAGAACACCTCCCAGCCAGCCCCAAATGTCTCCTGGAAATGGATGCAAATGTACCTGCATGTATTTTATTAATAATAATTATTACTTGATATAAATAGAGATCCTACCTACATCTCACCAGGTTTTGACAGGGGATAGTAGATTATTTAAAAGGAAAGAAAAGAAAAATGACAAATGGTTGGCACACATGGATATTCAGTAAATTCAATATAGTCTGATTTTCCCTTTCAGTATTAACTTTTTAATAACATATTACCTAGTGTGAATAAATACCTGAATGCTCTGTTTTTAATTTTCTCTGCTGAAACATGTATGTGTTCTTAAAACAAAGAAAGCATTAGAGGTGTTGTATGTATGTGTGGTATTGTAACAAAACCTGACTTTAGGGAATAGCGTTAGAAATACCAGTCAGTGTGAAGGTCGTCCCAGGGAAGCCAGTGCTGGTGCTGCCCTGGTGTTCCCTCCTCACCAGCTTGTGCCCTCTGCCAGCTGCACCTGGACCTTCTCTTCACAATTCCCTGGAAGCTGCCAAAGCCGGGAGAGCAGTGCCTGGGAGGCAGGTAGGGTAGCTGGGGGAAAAGGGCCCATTGCACTCCCACTGCAGGGAGGGCAGCTGCAAGTTTAGCTGGAGAACAGCAACAAATGAACATTGCCTCTTCTGCTTGAGAATATCAGTTATTTCTTCAGAGAATAGATACTGAAAAAGGACAGGGATTCAAAATACAGAAATAGCCCAAGGTCTCTAAAAAATGAGTGTCATGGCAGAAGCTGTGCTTACCCACAAGGACCGTGTGCTGACCTTAATTTCTTAGGAGCTTGGTGAGAGCCAGGAAACATTAAGAAGGATAAATAAAACCAGTAAGCATATTAGCCTTGTATTCTGTGTTGTTAGCCAACTGCAAATAGTTCTAAGTCTCAAGATGACTAAAGTATCCTGCTTTCCTTAGCTTTACATGGTACGTGCGCCTTGATAAGTCTACTCAAAATACTGAAGTGTGATGTCATTCACAGATTGAATTTTCCCTTTGAAAATTTATGAAGTTCATTATTGGGAAGTATGGAGTGTGTTCTATGAAGAAATCTGATTGTTGTTATGAATTAATCTTCTACAGAGCTGATACAGCTGTGACTTAAGCTTTCTGTTGGACTGTCACATTTAAAATGACTCTTTCAGAGGACAATTTGTTGTAGAGTCATATCGTTCACTTCGTTCTGTTTGTACTTAGGGATGGAATCGCATTAGTGTCAGTCCTTTAACACTGCTCTGTGTTCAATCACTGCCTGTTCCTGTATGTGTAATGGGAAAGCCCTGTGGTGCTGTGCTTACCCCACCTCAGGTGTCTCTATGCCAGGTCAACAGGATGTTGGCTGAGTTGGGAAACCCCACCAAAGCCCTTCAGGAGAAGAGGCTGCCCTGCTCTCAGCCCTGCGGCTTGCTGGGATAGCCAGTGGGATGCACTCAGTGAGCTTTGGCAAATATTGCTCTTGCTTTGCTTCTTATTTATTTAAATCCTGTTCATCTCCAACCTCCTCGCTTCATTGGTGCCAAGATCTCACTAGCGAGCTGAATTTTCAGATACTGGTATCAAACCACTTCTGTGGATTAGATATTGGAAATGAGTAACAAATATGTAATGCTGGCTTGAAGTCCAAGCATGGACAGCAGCTTTTCTTACATCAGGTAACTCATGTAGAGAATGGTTTGTTCTTTGAGTTACACGCAAGTAAAGAATGCTGATTTTTCTTAGCAAAGCATTTTCAAGGTCTTGAGGTGAAAGTCCATTCTTTGGGTGCACATGTAATCTGGTTGGTAGGTTTTCCTTCTGCTCTGTTTTGTGGTGGTGCTCAGTGACGGTGCTGCCACACACCAATAAAATGCTTTGGTAAACAATTGAGTGGGGTTGCTCTGTGCTTTTCCAATGCCTTAAAGTTGCTGAGATCAGTCTAAAGCGCGGTGCTGTTCTCACAAGAAGCTGTGAGAAGGCAGAAATGAGACGTGTGCCTGTACATGGCTGCCCATTAGCTCAGCACATGAGGCTGTGGGTGCTCCCAGCAGCACTGCCCAGCCCTCCTGGCTTCAAGTCATGCTATTGCAGAGTAGCAGCGTCTCTGCCATCTGTCACTTCTATACTCAGCTACCTCCCAGCCAAATAGTTTGCAGAAAAAGAGTGTGAAACCTACCTGAGGTAATGAGGTTTAAATCCCTGCGAACTGGGGCTTGGTGAAATCATTCAAACCCAGGCAAGATGCTGCCCTGGTTTGAAAGTGCTGCTGGCACAAGGTCAGCAAAAATCTCTTCAATTCCCTCATTTGTAATTGACCTTGTTCAAGAGTGAGAGATGTTGGGAACCGGTGCAGCGGGGCCTGGGGAGCCAGGGCACCAGCAAGAGAGGAGAGAAGCTGAGGAGGCATCAGCCTAGGCAGGGTGTGTGCTGTGTGGTGTGGCAGAGGTTGACTGTAGGCCTCCTGTAGTCCATGTTTCCTAAAGCTCCCATTACAAATTCTCTTGTGCTTTAAAATCCCAGTCATATCATAGCTTAATCCCACGGTGCAGGAGAATGGGAGGCTGTCTCAGCCTGTGCCCTGTTGGTGTCTGCTGCCTGAGTGCTCAGATGTGAGGGCTTTGATGTATCAGAGTTCACTTGGAGAAATAAGTGTTCAAATATAAAAGGAGTTAACCTCTTACTTTAGTAAATATGGTATTTTAATGGGGATTTACTAAATCTTGTTCTAGAGGCTTTGGTACCTAAGTTAGTATATGCACTTAAGACAACAAAGTTCCTCAAAATAAGGGGTGGTGTCTGAGTGTCCACACCTGGGCACAGGAAAGCAGCTTTGCCTACTTAGACCTGGGTTTTGGCCTAATGGATGTCAAAAATTAAATACAAGAACATTTTGAAAAACCAAGCTGGGTATATGTTTTTTATGTACTTCACTGTGTTTTTGCAAGATAGAAATTAATTGATTTTGACAAGCAAACTGGAATGCTTCATACTGTATGCAGAATATATTCCTGCTATTCTAAAGTAGTTTCTAAGTGATTTGTTTTTTTCTGCTTCCCTGTAGATTAAAGCAAAAAATTATGACAAAGTGGAAAAGGTGAGTCCTATTAATATATGCCATATAACTCTATAGCAAGAACAAGTAGCTTGTGATTCTGCTAACGCAGATTGAAAAAAAGGAGAGCTGCCATTGGTTGTGCTATTGAAAAATACAGATAAGAAGTTTCAATAACAGACTTTGTTGTAAGCAAACTGTAACTAGTAAGTTCGCAGAGAAATCTCTCTGCTTCTCTCCAGTTTCTTTGCATAGCATAAAGGTGCTTTTGTCAAAGGATGAGTAGTTTGCCTCATTATTTCTTACAAATTCCAATTATAAAAATGAAGGTTTTATTTCATAATGCATAGTGTTAAAAGTAGAAACTTAATGTTTTTGGAATCCTGATCACGTCTTCTTGATGTATTGCACAGTTATTTCAGCGATGCCTTATGAAGGTTTTACACATTGATTTATGGAAATGTTACCTTTCCTATGTACGTGAAACCAAGGGGAAGCTGCCTAGTTACAAGTAAGTTGACAGCGTTGCTCTGAATTATTCGTATTATATGAATCTTCACTTAATTTCTGATGGGGGGGTGGGGAGAACCTGTATGCCAAACCTGCTGGGGAACTTTGTAGTAGAGTGGGGCTTGCAGGTAATACTATTCTGTGTTTTGGAAACGCCTTCTTTAAAGTTTCTTTCATTGAGCTTGCTGTGTGAAATTACTTCTCAGTCTGGGTGGAGAGGTGGGACAGCAGCAGGGGAGCAGCTGGAGCACCCATGTGTTCCTCTGCACCTGAGAGTGGTGCTTGTGCTAACCTGAAATACGCCTCTTTCTCAGTTGCAGTCTTCACTGTTCTCCCCCCTCTTCTCTGCCCTGTTTTAGGGTTTCCACAACACTCAGCGTTGCTTCCAGTTGAGGTGCTACATTTGAATAGTAAATTATTTCTTAGAGTAAGCCTGGGAAGGCCTACCGAGCATAAAAAAAATCAAGGTGTCAAAATTTGGGGGTCTGTTAATTTTCATCTATTATCATTTCCTGTCTTTTGCTAATTTATTACCCCCTGGACCATCCAACACTTTTCTTCCTGCTTGAGGTTTCAAGAAATATCAGTAACTTTCACGTTCCATGAACTGTTTCTTTCCCAGCCCACCATAATCTTTGTATCCTACAGCAGGCTAGATGGCCACTGATCCATTAACAAAAAGAAATAGACTTTTAATTTTTAAAAGATCTTTTGAAATAATTATTAAGAAGTATTTTCCTCTTCTACTTTTTTCCATTTAACTTTCTTCTATTTTTCCTGATAATGTGGATAAAAAATTAGGGAAGTAATGAAAAATATTCAAGGAAAGAAAACAAGGGACAGTGGAAGGGTAAAAGCTATTTTCATTGGAAACTGGGCAAGGAAAAAATTCTGTGAACATCTTCCATTTGGGGAAAATCACTTTGATTTTGAGGCGGGTAGGAGATCTTATGAAAGATTCTGGCTGGGTTCCACATGTGGAGCTACTCCTCATTGTCCAGGTTTGATGTTGCTAGGGAATTACAAGGTTTGGGAAGTTTTAGAGAGAAAAGAAAACAATGGGTACATCTGCCGGGTAGGAGCATGTAGACAGAAGTAATCTTCTATCTTCTCCACTTCCTCTGCAGTTTGTGTGCTTGGATTTCCAATTCTTAAGGAGGGGGTCTCGGGAACCATTAATATGCTACACTGCCACCAATAAGTGCAAACAGCTTTCTTTTAAACAAAAATCTATATGCAGAGTTGAAAGATGTCCCACTGTAAAGTTCTGCTCTCAGCTGTTGGGTGATGCTTTTTATTCCTCAAGGTTTGCTTAGACTTTGCTGCACAAAAGAATGCAGAATAAAGAATTTTTTAAAATACTGAAGAATTGCCCTTTGGTCTTTGTGGTTTGTTCTTTTCCTCAGAGAAAAAATGGCTCAGGCATATGATTTTGCTCTGGATAAGATTGGCATGGAAATCATGTCATACCAGGTATGTTTCTTCTATGAAAACACATCTTATTTCTAAGTTGATATCAAGTACAGTTAAACATTGATTTCATTATATGTACTATTTTTTCTTGAATAGATCTGGGTGGATTACATCAATTTTTTGAAGGGCGTGTAAGTACCTTGAAAGATTTTTTTTGTTTTTTTTTTTTTTTTTTAAGTTAATATAATGTCGATGTTCATACCAGATATGATCTGTAACAGCTGACATTAATCTCTTTCCCCAACCTTTAGAGAAGCTGTAGGATCTTATGCAGAAAACCAGAGGATAACAGCTGTCCGCAGGGTGTACCAGCGTGGGTGTGTGAATCCAATGATTAACATAGAACAGCTCTGGAGAGATTATAATAAATACGAAGAGGTAATCAAAAGCTTAACACTTGTTTGTGACTTAAAAGATATAATAATCTTATAATCAAGTATAGTGCTCAAAATTGGGCCCACTAAATTAGGTGTAAGAGATGACAGGTACTCTGCAAAGAGACGTTTCTGTACCATGATGGTGGTCAGACACTGGAACAAGCTTCTCAGGGAGGAGGGAGGTGGTTGGTGCCCCGTCCCTGTCAGTGTTGGGATAATGCCCCGAGTAACATGCTGTAACTTTTGGTCAGCCCGGAGGTGGTCAGGCTGTTGTCGTGGTAAGCTTTGAAGGGCCCTTCCAGCGGAACTGCTGTCAATGTCACATTGTCAGACTAAGCACAGTAGTGCATGGTGGGTACAACAGCATTTGGCTGTGATGGTTTGGATTTCCTCTGCAGTATTAAGTTGCACGTTCTCATGTGCATACAAAATGCTCTTCACTGTTACAGCATTGACTCAGGTGAGTCTGCTGTCCCACTGCCATCAGCAATGTCCTCACTGTCCTCAGCTCAATGACCTGGAGGCTGATCTGTAGTTGCACCTCTGTAGTATCCATAAACACTTCTGGTAACAACTTGTTAACATCCTTCAGTCACACAGGTGGGAGTGTAGAACTGGGAGTCGATGCCTCTGTGCTCAGCACTGCTGAGCAGGCACGTTCCTACAGCACACAACCACATCCCATATTGCACCCAGTGCTGCTGATGCTGGCGCACCATAGGTCAGCCATATGCTGTACAGGGAAGAAGGGGCTATTTCTCCTTGTTTTTGACTACACCAGTTGTAGGACTGGTGACAGGAGGCCCACCATGCTTAGCTGGCAGGAGTGCCTCCTGGCACCCATAGCCCTGAGCGTGTCCAGCTTGGTGCTGCACTCACGGCAGCCACTTGAGAAGAACCAAGCAATCTGCCCTCTGTGCTGGAAAATGCCCCATCCCACTGCCAACAGCCTCCGTATAAACTTTTGTCTCTTCCCACCCACACTGTAAATGAACACAAGTGCCACTTGCTCCTACCAGTTCCGTTGGTACACAGAACGCTGTCAGAATGGACAGTCAGAATGCCAGAATGCCTGGCCTGCATTTATTCTGTGTCTTCTTGGTGAAGCAAGGAGGACAGGGCAGCTGTACAGACAGCACTGCTCATCTGAGGGCTCTGAGAGGGAACCATCCCTGCAGCAACAAACCAGTGAAAGAGACTGGTGTGTGCAGCTCCTAGCACTGGGTGTTTGCTGCAGCTAAAACATGCTCGAGTAAAAGCCCTCAACTTGCCCACTAGCTCAGTCGGTAGCAACTGGGTAGCAGTGTCATGTCAGCTGCACAGGCTACATGGGGTGCTGCTGGGTTTATGTTCTATGGCTGTCCCAGATCTCTCAGCAAGAGGCCAGTTGGTGCCTTTCTCTTGTTCCCACAACATGTTGGTACCCAGCTCAGATGCCTCTTTGGAACAGTACTCAAACTGTGTTGTTTCCTCAAAATCCTGCCAAGCACTTCAGGAATATCAAGTCTGACCCAGGCCTGAGCAAAAGGGCACTGCTTGTCCTGCTATCAGAGCTGTTCTGTTGGGGTAGGTGCTCTTGGGACCCCACAGCCTGGCCTGCATCCCCATGGTGTGGGCTGTGCTGTGGGGCAGCACCATGTCCTCAGCAAGCAACTGTCTGGCTGGGTATTGTGCCGGGCACTTGTGGGTCTCACAGAGGGACAGCTATGGCCTTCCAGTGCTTCAGGAATGGGCCAGGAGGCAGAGCAGTGAGCTTTGACTTGTCCAGGAAAGCTGAACGGTTCTTATGCTGTCCTCATCTTCATCTGGTAGACAGCACACAGCTGCTGGGCTGGGAACCACGGCTCTGCGTAGGCATTGGCCACGATTTAAAAGGAAAATTCTAATTTGCAAATACACTCATTCTTCTGCTTTCTCCCCCATCTGATTTATGTAAAGCTCATTGTGTTTTGGAAGCTGTGGTAAGATTAAAAATGTACTGAGATGTTTCAAGTCACCTGAATTTTAGTACAGAATTTATTCCCTTGCAAATAAATTCTGCCCTTGTGTGAAATGTTTATCAGGAGAAATCCAGAACCTTTTAAGATCTATGTTTGAAGATGGCTTTCACCTTCCTGCTCACTTTTGCATTCTCCTTCAGGCTCTTTCTGTATGAAATGAGATTTGGCAGTTCCACATTGAACCAGTATATTACCAATTCCTTCTTTTGCCCTTCTGCAGGGGATCAATATTCATTTAGCAAAGAAGATGATTGAAGACAGGAGTAGAGATTACATGAATGCACGACGTGTAGCAAAGGTACACACTTCTGATAAGTTTTGTTCCCATTCTACAAACTGGCATTAGGCAGGCTTCTCACTTTAACAGAAAATGTGCATTAAAGTATTAAGCTTTGCATGCTGAAATATTTATATCGGTTTCATAAAATAAGTTTTTAATATGCTTAGATCCGCTGTTCATCATTTCTGTTCCAGGAGTATGAGACAGTCATGAAGGGGCTGGACCGCAATGCCCCCTCTGTCCCCCCCCAGAACACCCCACAGGAGGCTCAGCAGGTGGACATGTGGAAGAAGTACATCCAGTGGGAGAAGAGCAATCCTCTGCGCACAGAGGATCAAACTCTCATCACAAAAAGAGGTAATTAGGTACCACTGTAGGATATGTAGGGTTCTATTTCTTAGCTCCACCAATGGTCTCCAGCATAAATAATAATGTTTTGGTATTCAGGGATTGTGGTGTAGCAGAAGTTGGTCAAGTTTTTTCTTTCCATTCTTGAATTGTGTGAATTTAGTTTTTTTCTTTTAGTCTGTTAAGTTTTTGCTTAAGGCAAGCTGAAAGCAATGTGTAGATTTGGGATACAGTGCTACGGCCGTGTGCCACCAAACTTTAGAGTTGTGGATCACAGCCTGACCTTATGGCTGGTGTTCCTGAATGATTTCTGTTTCCTCCTCTGAGGAGGCGGGTTGTAGCTGCTGGTTGTGATTCATCAAGTTCCAATGATGTAAAAACTGCAATTGTGATCATTCCATTCAAAGCCCGTTAGCATTAATAGTTTCTAATTTAATTACTGTTTTCTGTATGTCATTGTGCAAGGTAGTACTATTTCTGCAATAATATACAAGGAATATTTCTTACATTTTTCCCCCTAGTTATGTTTGCCTATGAGCAATGCCTTTTGGTTCTGGGACATCACCCAGATATCTGGTATGAAGCTGCACAGTATCTTGAGCAATCTAGTAAGCTGCTAGCTGAAAAAGGGGTAAGGAGAATGCTGATAGCTTTTTTTTTTTTCCTTATTTAATTGCTTTAACACGGTGTACTGTTGTTAATGTTTTCTCAAATAACATCCAAGGGGGGAGTGAAAAATCTCAAGCATCTTAAGTTGCGTCACATTCAGAATTTTAAATTTGGATCTATTTTAATTTAAACAAACAAACAAACAAACAAAAACCTGCATCTGGGATGATAAGAATGATGAAAAACTTGTAGTGTTGTCTGGCTTTAGGTTGGGGTTTGTTTTCTTGTGAGGTTTTCTTTGACATCTCCGATTCCTTCAGCACTGGGGAGATGAGTGACTCCTGATGGGAGTATTATGAGGGCGCTCGGTGGAACTTGTTGTGCAGAGAAGGTAATCCATGGGCGGGCCACAGGCATTGAACAATTATCATATTTATTTTATAACAGGACATGAACAATGCTAAACTTTTCAGCGATGAGGCTGCTAATATTTACGAGAGAGCCATCAGCACTTTACTAAAGAAGAATATGCTTCTCTATTTTGCGTATGCAGATTATGAAGAGGTGAGCAAAAAACGATGTCATGCCACAAAACCCAAAGACATCTTTCTTCAATACTGTCATATTTTTGAAACATACCAAATGCACAGACATTCTGAACATTTAACTTACTGATTCTTTTAACTTTAATCCCATCCAATGTTTCTGAGACTAAGCAGACAAAATGGGAAAAAAAACAGTTTTAATTGTTTTGAAAATGTAATGTCCTTCCACTTAACAGTCAACTCTATTTTTGAAACAACTGTGAAACTGATTAGTTTACATTTACCAGAGCATCATTTTCTTCACTTATGAAATGGGGTAAGAGAGCACCTTTTCTGTTTAATTCTTGGAGGCTGAATTTTTCCTTGACTACCATGGGGTTACACAGACTCGATGAGTAATGCCTGACACTGGTTGGTTTTGCACGTGAGCCATCAGGAATGAAGACAATATCCTGTTGATAAGATGAGGACTCACACATCCACAGTAGGGTGTATTGTGCCCACTTATTGTAACTTGAGTCTCTGCGGGAAGATCTGGAGCATAAAAGCAAACAAATCTTCGCCCTTAAAGAAAAAGCCTCCCTTGGCTTTCAGGGCAGCCTCGAGTATCCAAAGTATTACAGCTATTACAGTTTTTCACTGTTGCACAATGCAACATGGAAGGCTGCAGCTGGCAGCAAACAGAATGGAATTCTTTGAAATGTGTAGGTTTGGAAGTGAAGATGGTGATTTTCATATTTGCTGTGCAAGTTACTTTTCTTTGGAGAGGAAGGAAATTGTCCTCTTATCCCAAACACCTAGGATGGCAATTCTGTTGCAGTATTACTAAATTAGATTCAGACATGAAAAGCACATACATAAACACTAGGAAAAACAGAATGGGGAGATTAAAGATTGATGTATATTGTTTCCAACTGAAGAAAAAAGGAAACAACTTTTTTTTTTCTTCATACTGATTTTTGCATCCCCACGGGTGGTTTGTAGCAGTATTACTAAGCAGTCTGTATTTCCTGTTTATGTGCTTTAGAGTCGAATGAAGTATGAGAAAGTGCACAGCATATATAACCGGCTCTTGGCTATTGAAGACATTGACCCCACTCTGGTAAGATGATCTCCTGTATTGAGTTCTTCCACATTTGCATATCCACCTGAGTACACCCACCACACGGGGAAGTACTGACATGAGGTCTTTGGGTCGCAAGAATAGCAGAGCAGGTAGAGTGCTGAGATGGCAGAATTGGGTTAGAATTTCTGCTAGTTTGGTAACTCCAGGCTGTGACCCATCCAGACACACCAAGTCATGCACGCATTTATCCTCTGTGTCTTTTGGAGAATCTCTTAAAACGTGATAATTTCTTTTATAAAAAGCTCATAAGAATTGGTACATATGTTGCTGGCTGAGCTAAAATTTCCCTTTGCCTCCCCTTTATAAATTAAAAGCACATAGCTTTTGCCTACTGCCTTCCTCAGAGAAATATATTCTTCTGTGTGTAAATAAGCTTGCAGATAAAATTGTAGTTCACCACGTACTTATTAAGGTGTATTGCTGTGCATTTACTTTTGTTGTGTCATAACATCCCTAGTGTCAGCTGTACTGATAAAAAGCAAATAGGCTGAGAGCTAACCTGCCCTCAAAAGGTGACTTAGTTTGTAAATAGATGTGACAAAGCAGGAGGGAGAAGTAAGAAGGTATGAGGTCTAAAATTAAACAGGTGGGTGCTGGAGGAAAGGTATCCATTTACTGGCATATTCTATTCATTAAACAAAGATTACAAAGCTTTCCTTATATGCGTACTCTGAGAAGGCACAGGCCAGCCCCTCCCTGGAGGGATGCAGTTGTTTGTGATCTAATTGTGAGCGGAGGAAGAAATGCAAATGACAAATTAGCCCATGAATTAGATAGTATATTCTTGACATTCTGATCAGGTATAGCTATTTGCAGACAGCATGACCTGTGTCTTGAATTCCATAAAAAAGGGTAAAAGGTTTCTCTGGGCTTTTTGCCTGTTCTTTAGCCCTGTGGGTGTCTTCACTTATTGGAAAGTTGTTATTCTTACAGTAAATCCTCTTTCTCAGAAGTTACAAGCTTATGGAAATCACACTTATCTACTTCCCCTGCCTTGAGAAATGTGTGTATTAACTATTGTCGCTCTGGGCAATTGGTCTTAGGTATTTTCCATTTTTTAAATTCAAACGTGGATAATTTTGCCTTGTTGTTTTTAGCGTAGCAACACAGAGGTACAACACAGTCTTGTTTCTTTCTAATACAACTTGTTAGCTGTAATTTGTGAGTAAGGACTATTTCAAGTAGAGCTACTAACTGCACTCTTTGTTATCACTAAAGGTACCATTAATATGCTCCTTTATAGGTTTATATCCAATATATGAAATTTGCAAGGCGAGCAGAGGGCATAAAATCTGGAAGAATGATATTTAAAAAGGCAAGAGAGGACACCCGGACCCGCCACCACGTCTACGTTACTGCAGCTTTAATGGAGTATTACTGCAGTAAGGTAAGTACAAGTGCTGAGTTTGGTACTGAAGAAGCATGGGATAGTGAGTGTCTCACTGAAGCTTATAACTTTTTCTTTTTGATGTTTGCAGGATAAATCTGTGGCCTTTAAGATTTTTGAGCTAGGGCTGAAAAAATACGGAGACATTCCAGAATATGTACTGGCATATATCGACTACCTGTCTCACCTTAACGGTAAGCTTCATGCACTGAGATGCCCGAGGAAGCGTTAGGCTGTCTCCTCTATGAGCTGAGCAGAGGTAGAGCTTTGTTCTTCTGCCACCTGTAAGCATATATATATATATTATTATATTATATGTATATTATATATATATTATATTATATATTATTATATTATATATATATATATATATATTTTTTTTTTTTTGAGTCAGAGTGTCAGTAATTTTGTAAGAAATTGTTGTAGTTCTCTATGAATAAATGCAAGGCCTTCCTGTAGATCTCCATCACAGTGAGCTGGCTGCTCATTAAGAAGTGAGAACTAATAATTGTCTAATAATTGTGGAGGAATATACAACGGGGCCCAATTAAAAGTTACTGAGATAAGCCATTGTGATAATTAAAGAAAGCTGAAAAAACGACCAACAGTTATCCTGAATAAATGGCAAGCAATAGTTGTGCTGTTATTAAAGAACCTCTATCAGGGCAGGTTTATTGTGACAACAGAAAGAAATTTGCAAATAACAAATTCACATTAGAATCTGACACTGTTATATTGTTGTCTGCATGTTCAGATTTTGTTCTCGTTACTGAAAAACAAATCAAGGTATCAGAATGTCAGTCTTTAGTGCAGTGTCCACACCAAAATGAGCTGTACTTTACTCAGTATAATATTTCTTTTTTTTTTCTTCTTCTGTTTTTAAAGAGGACAACAACACAAGAGTTTTGTTTGAGCGTGTTTTAACTTCAGGGAGCCTCCCACCTGAGAAATCGGGGTATGTCTGCAAAAGCTGTTTCACTACACTGAAAAACCACTTTCACCTACAAATAGCACAAAGTAACAAGGGAAAAAGAAAGAACAATGAGACAAAATTAGCTACAGATATTCCTTTCCCCCTTAATGCTGTCTAAAATAGCTGCAACCAGACAGATTTGTGCGGGTTCCTATCCAACTCACAGTGATGGTCATTCATTTGTTGATTTTTAAAACCTTATTGACATTAAATTGTTAGGGAGAAAGTGCATGATCCTGCTGCATGGTAAGCACTCAATAGTTTTAGCAGGTGGCACGGATTACGGCACGTATCACTCGGTGCTTTGGATAGATGAGGAAAGGGAGTTGACGATGCCTTTCAGGTGAGTCAGGATTTTATTGAGGAGAATGTTGAACTGTGCCCAAGTTACCAAAAATAAAACTATGAATGAACCAAAAAAGGCACAGGTTAACCACTCACTGGCACATTTTCATTGCTGCTGTTTAAATTTATTCTCTACAGAATAGTTACTAGACTTTTTGTGTCCCAGGTGTTCACCATGATTTTTATCCTGTCAGACACATGCATCAAAACTAAGAAATCAAATAATGCCCTGCTTTGCATGGTCATTCTATGCTTCCCTTAAAAGAAAGGACCCCCCCACCCCCTCAAAAAACAAACAAACAAAACAAAACAAAAAAGATTATTTAAAAGCAGTATCTTCTTCAAAGGTGAACTCTAAGGTGGAAGTTGAACCATGTCCAGAAGTATGGTCAGATGTTACTCAAGTTAGACATGAGATTTTGCACAAACCTGAGTTGCAAAGGCGCACAGTGCTCATCCAGTTCCAACCCCCTGCTATGTGCAGGTCGCCAACCACCAGACCAGGCTGCCCAGAGCCACATCCAGCCTGGCCTTGAATGCCTCCAGGGATGGGGCATCCACAACCTCCTTGGGCAACCTGTTCCTTTTCTTTTCATGACAGGGTCTATTGCAGAGATATATGCAGAGATTGCTGAGTGTATAGTGATTAAAGTCCTCTACTACTGAAAGCTTTTACCAAGATTATGTGAGGCGCTGGGGTGGTAATGCATGCTATAGGTCAAAATTAATAAATGCTAGAAATGGCAGTGTGTTCCCTGATTGACCTCATTAGCAACTCTCATCTTGAGATCTTTATAATTTGGATTTTTTTCTTCTTCAGTAACTGTTTGTTTGTTCTTTTTTACAGGGAAATCTGGGCTCGGTTTCTAGCTTTTGAAAGCAACATTGGTGACCTTGCCAGTATCCTCAAAGTTGAAAAACGGAGGTTTACAGCATTCAAGGAAGAATATGAGGGTAAAGAAACAGCTCTGCTTGTAGACAGGTATAAGTTCATGGACTTGTACCCTTGCTCTGCAAGTGAGCTTAAGGCTCTTGGTTATAAGGTAAGTAAGTGGGTAATACCTCCTTTTACTGTTATTGATTTCAGTCATAGCAAACTTTAGTGAATCCTTCTTTAGCACTTTTTTTTCTTGGTAGAATCTTTCTCCTTTTTTTTCAATTGTAAATGATAATTAAAGTGTTTCAATGCTGCTTTTTGGAATTTAAATTCAAGGCCAGAAGCCTGTGCCTGGTGGTCTCCCATCTCATTTCTGACCACATGTATTTAAGTGGTGTATGAGTCCCATGCAAGTCCCTAGAGCTTTGGAAGTCAGTAAGATGGGAGTTCTGTGTAGCGTGATGTTAAGTAGACTGCTAGAAGCAGAAACCGCTCTGCTGGAGAAACTGCTTTTTCCCCTATGTAAATAGGAACAGAACCTTCAGCTCCTATCTCAAAACAGGTGCCTCAATTTCCTTTTATTTCTTATATAGCTAAGTGATTTCTGAGAAGGCAAAAAAGGTCACTGAAGTTAGCAAAACAGCTGAATTGTTGGGCTTCACAATTTTAAAGTGATCTGATAGGTGGGAACGAGTCACGGGGAGCCACTGAATGTTTTTTTTCTTAAAGCGCTGCAACAGAGATATTTTGGTCACAGGTGTGTTTGAGAGAGTGTATGTCTTAGGTGTACCTAAGACTATTCAGGCCAGGGGCTGGTTTCTGTTTCTTGTGACGTACTATAATAGAATCACTTGAACTGATGCAGGTGAACTGCCATACAATTCATTTATTTTCCAGCTAGAGCAAGCTAGAGAATGAAATGAGGGAGAAATGGTAATTGTGAAGCTTAATGGCCTGCACCTGTTCACCTAAATCTTTTCAACCTAAAAATGGTGCCATTCAAAAATGCTAAATACGGTTCCATTCTGAAACAAAACCACGTGTTTCCATTCCCAGCTGAACAGACACACTGCAGGACTGCAGTGTGCGATGACAATATGCAAGCTTTGCCCAGATGGTCTTCTAAGAGGTCAGCTGTAGTTGCAATTATGATAAAGCGAGAAGAAATGAGTGGTCCAGAGAGATGTTTTGTTCTGCAGTTTAAACAGTGTGGTAATGCCAAGCTCAGTGCTGTCTTGTTGGCTTTCACAGGACGTCTCCCGTGCCAAGTTGGCAGCTATAATTCCAGACCCCGTGGTTGCACCATCCATTGTGCCTGTTCTCAAAGATGAAGTTGACAGAAAACCCGAATATCCCAAACCAGACACTCAGCAGATGATTCCATTTCAGCCACGACACTTAGCACGTAAGTCAGAAGTTCAGTCAGCAGTGGCCGTAGTTTACCCAGCAACAGGCTGTTAGCCAGGATGCTTAGTGAACCTAATCACACAGACTTCTTACAGCCACACAGATTTGTAAATTTTAGGCTGTTGCTTAAGAGGATTGCTAAAGGCATGCATGTATGTTTTACCTACGTCTAAGGTCGCATGAAAATAAATTTAACTAGATTTTGTGTCTGGGAAGTAGTAATAACCTGTTACATACACTGCTCATAGACTTTAGGTCAGTAACTCAACCATATGTAATTAGTAATTAGGCAAAAGTAACAGAGTAGTAATTATCTGCACCTAATAATAGATGTTATAACAATACAAGTCTTGCTGTCTTGCACTGGATTCACATACTTTTTCTTCCCACAGCTCCAGGTTTACATCCTGTACCAGGAGGTGTATTTCCTGTTCCACCAGCAGCTGTAGTCCTAATGAAGCTTCTGCCACCTCCTATTTGTTTTCAGGTGTGTTATAAGTGTTCTGAAAGCTTAAATTTGTAGAAGTTGTTCTAATTTGACAGAACTAAATTATATATGAACTCTATTTGAAATATCTGTTTTGTCTTTTTTTTTTTTTTAAACAAATCAGGGTCCCTTTGTTCAAGTGGATGAGCTCATGGAGATATTCAGAAGATGCAAACTGCCAGACAGTAAGTCGTTTGTTCACTCTGCGGTAGTGTGCATATGACTTCACTTTACATATGGATATTACTGTCTAAAATGCAGGCCTCCTTTATAGCTGCAGATGTATAATTATTATTTAAGAGCATATTGTTGAATTGGCAATGGTTGTAGGCTGGAATCAATCTAGAGATGTTTGTTCAACTGTGCAGAAAATCAACAAAAAAGTAAAAAAAAAAAAAAAAAAAAAGCTGAAAATCACCAGCTGCTGCTTCAGTGACATTTCAGTGGTAAACATTAAAAGAAATTAAGATTTTCAGAATACCCCTTCAAAGAAGTAAGGCAGTATATATAGCAGCATAATAACTGTAATTAATTAAATTACAAATTTGCAGCATGGTTACAGATTACGTAGCAGCAAGACATTAACGAAATGCTAAATGCATTTAGCAAACTTGATTAGAGAAAATTCTAAGTCTTTGGTTGTCTGAATTTGTGCCTTGGTCGATGTAACTCTGCCTGCACACTGAAGCAGTGCTTGAGAACAATTCAAGAACAATGTTTTTTTAGCTCATACAATGAAGGTAGAGTTCTGACCTGTATAAAGAGGACAGGTCTGTACGCTGAGCTTCCATGGGAGATGATTCACAGGGTGTTTTTCATTCCTCTGCTGGTTGAAGAAGCAAATGATCAAAGAGAAAGCTAGGATTTGCTTTCCATTAGAGGGAAAATAAAACTCTTACTTAAATTATATATGGTATTTTTGAAGTTTTTTCTCTGTTCTTAACCAGAAACTGGCTTGCTGCACATACTTGCTGATGAGTCATGAACTAGGGCTAGCATTGCCCCAGTAGGCCTTGCTATTTTATTAAGCTTCCAGGCTGAGCTCAGTATGTGGATATGGAGGTCTAAAGCTGACGCAGCAGCATTTACTTCATAAGAAGTGCTTGCAACAGCTCCAAGTTTTAGACAGTTAAGACTTTTATTTCTTAAGATGTTTGCTTGCATGGTTCTGCAAATGTTATCTTCCTGAAAGCTCCAGAATGACACTATCTATCTTGGTGTCCCTGTTGGCATGATTATTAATTTTTATTCCAAAAACATGACTACAACTGTACTCAGCTTTGCTGAAACTTTCTAATCAGGGAATTTGGTTTCACAAATTTAATCTCTTTCTCAAGCTGTTGATGAAGCTGTACGGATAATTACTGGAGGCCTACCTGAAATAGCTGTGGAAGGCAATGGACCTGTGGAAAACAATGCTATGCTCAATAAGGCTGTCAAGAGATCAAATGAGGATTCTGATGACGATGAGGAGAAAGGTTCAGTAGTTCCCCCTGTACATGACATTTACAGAGCACGACAACAAAAGAGAATCCGGTGAAACAAGCTTGGAGTTCTACTGTGACAAAGACTTGCGTTGAGTTTGTCAATCTCTTAAATGTAACACATTTAAAAGGGACAGCTGCAAAGAAAAAAATCTTGAAAATGGTTTTGTTACTGTGGTGCCTCACTTCTGTATGGTTTTTGACCCAAAAACAGACAGAACAAGCTTAGAATGTGCTCTGAACAAAACTAGGTTTTCAAAACCAAAAGTGCAAAATGTCTAATTGCATTTTGTTCAAGAGTGTTCACATCTACCACTTGAAATCTTGTGGGTTTTCAGCAGTTTTATTTTAAAAACTGGATGGCTTATAATTGTGAAACATTTTTAATTCACATTTTCTGGAAGACAATTGTTCTCAGCTTGTCCATGTAGTGTCCTGCCTTATCGGTCATTTTTATTTATGGCAGAATGTATGAAATCTGTTTTGTAGTTGAAAGTGGGAAAAAGCATTCCTTTAAAATAAAAGGATATCGATAACATCATGCCTCATTCTGCTTTTATTCAAACACAACAAATTACTTTTTAAATACTACTGAGCAACTTTGAAAGCAATGTTACCAAGAATGAAAACCATCACAGGAAATTGATCAGAGCGTACATACAGGAATTAGCTTTCTTTTCAGTTTTTCTAGAGGAAACAGTATACCTTTACTTTGAATTCCAGGACTGTTTAAAGAAGACACCAGTGTAAGACAGACTAGTTACAGGTCTGCCAGGAGTACTAGACGCTGCAGTCTGTTCCTGGACACCTGCATTAGTCCTCCACTTACTAATGTACAAAGCTAAATGTTAATATATTAGCTACTGAGGTTAACTGGTTATTTTCAAATGAGCTAACATCAAAAAAAAAAGCGATATGAACTTCTGAAGCAGTTATTATATATACTTTAGATTTTAACTTGTAATTGACTATTCAGTACTGTGCTCTCCTGAGACAGTAAGAACACCCATAATGGACAGGGAATTAAGATTTTCAGACAAGCTGAAGGACATTCCCCCCACCAGCAGTAGAGATAACTGTAGGCCCTTGTTCCTATCTACCCGACTAAAAAGATGGAACAGCGCATGTACGCCCGTATAAATACTGACATTGAGGTAAGGTACAGCAGCCTTATCAATCCGAGCTTTTTTTTTCTTTTTTGCTTTGTCACTTAATTGCATCTGCCTATTGCTTTTAAAGACAATGCAGAGAAACTATTTGTCAATGACCATCGTTAAAAAATGGTCAGGGAAAAATCACCAATGTGATTTTTCATGGGAACCTCTTACAGTCTCTTTTAGATCTTTTCCTGTTGCCAGGCCTACAAAAGCTTAAAGAAACCAACAAGGCACTCTAGGTTCCCAGTGTGTAACCTCCAAAGGCAAGCCCAGAGCCAGGTGTGAGCATAGTACTTTTTCCTATGCTAAGCCCAGGACAGATCCCTGCAGAGAGAAGAGATGTACTTACTGGATATACCCTGTGAGCAGTACACATGCATGAGCAGCAGCACAATCTGTGCTTTGATGTCACAGGCTGGGAGCACTCAAGTAAGTACCGTTTTATCTGTCCATAACACTCCCACTCATTCTGCCATCAGTCACATACTTTTCATATGCTTTTCTAACCACTGTGCTGTTCCTCCCCACATCCCTGAGACCAGCACCTAACAACATCCAACAACTTCTCCTATGCTTAGTTTGGAGGCCTTTAAAAGCAGCCTCTAGGGAATAGTAAAATGCAAAATAATAGCAGTCAGTTCTAAGCTTCAACAACTCTCAATTACAAAAAGGAAAACAGGTTTTTCTGTTTTGTATTGTTTTTTAAACTGCAAACATAATATTTTGGGTAGTTCTTTGTTACCCAGACTGCTGAATAAATTTTTTTGGAGCTGCAGAGCTGCTTATAATTATGAACTTTGTTTTCATAAATTCATCAAATTTTGATTACTATAATGGAGAGCTCAAGCTCAAGAGCTAGAGGAAAACTTGAACTGCACTTACCTCCTAGCTGAGTTTAAAACTGCAATAAGGCTGTAAGATCATTGAGCTCTTCTGTGAACACTCATCTATACAACACGTAACTAATGAAATTCAAGACCTTAAATATTTAAGGTTTTAAGATCACCTCTGTAATGTAAAAATGAAAAAAAATCTTCTATTGAAAATATTCCTTGTGTATTCAAACTAATATTAAATAATGCACTTCCCACCATAATTTAAATTCACTCACACTTCTAATAGTGCTCTGCACTTCCTGGATATCTTTGAAGACGTGACTGAAAACACAGCCATCTCAAGTCGTAGTTTTAAAAAACAAGTTGAAGTTTTGCCCTGAAGTTTAACACACTTAAAATCCACCTTCTGTAAATGACACAGATTTACTTCAAAGTTAGTATTTCACATAAAAAGGAGTAAACTACTAGCAAAAAAAAAAAGGTAAGAAACGCCACTTTTATCAAAACATTTCAGCTCTGCCTTTCTGAAGTCTTTACAGGAGATAAATACAGCTGCAATCTATAAGATTGCCACCTTGTTAAGTACTGTACAAAGCAGAGGACAGTTACCCAATAACCAGAAAATTTGCTACAAAAATATATTGTGTTTTTGTAACATCTGCAGGTAAACAGCAAAAAAATGCTATTAAAAGTGCAGAAAAATGCTGAAAGAAAAACCTAGTAGCCTACCACACTAACCATAATGTTACAGTAAAGTGCTGTTTGGCTTTGTTTTTTGCCTGTTAAAGTTTCTCCTACCTAGAGCTTTAGCTTACTCAAGTCCTTAAA
Organism: Perdix hodgsoniae; assembly: GCA_035772895.1. Lineage (NCBI taxonomy): Eukaryota > Metazoa > Chordata > Aves > Galliformes > Phasianidae > Perdix > Perdix hodgsoniae. The sequence goes on from JAPSGF010000140.1 coordinate 732,557, forward strand.
GTAAGATCTTTTTAAAAAACCACATTAGCCCTGCAGAGAAGGACCACTGCTAACCTGCTGTGGGTGAGCGAAACTAAATTCATGATAAATGAGAATAAAAAGCCCTAAAATGAGCCACTTAAAAACAGTTTGGTTGTTCAACTTTTCCTACATAGCACCTGCCTGGAAATCTTGCAGACAGAAAACTACCACAACACTCCCTCACAAAAGTTGCACACTTACATTAAAAATGTATCTCTCCACCATTTATCTCAGAACCCCTATTGCAATTCATGCGTTTTCCTCATCGGGCAGCATGAGTGATTTAAAAGGAAATAGTGTTCACATGGAGAGCTGTTTTCCTAGACAAATATTGGTGCAATTTTTCAAAATAGCTGATAAAATTAATACGGCATTGGTACATAAACTGTGTTCACAATTCTTCTGGCATCCCTACAAGTTGGGATTCTTCTTTAGTCAGTATTTTGCCAAGAACAACATCATAGTAAGGACTGAAGACCATCTTGTTGTAGTTGACAAGACGAACATACTTGACAGCAATCTCTTCCAGCTCTCTCTGAATAGGGCCTAATCCTCCAGGAACAGTCGGTACCGCTCTCTGGTGACCAGATGCAAGATAATTCTCCAGAAACTTTTGAATTCGAGAATCTGGAAAAGTCAGACCAAGAGTTCTGGTTTGTTTTCAGAAGAGATAGACAGCTAGAAAGATTCTAATCTCCTGTAAAACACAGAGCACACCAAGCACATACTTGAAATAAATTAAAATAGAAACCATGCAAGAAGTGCCACTGACAGTTTTATAAATAGAGACACTTTGTCATGTGAGAACAGAGTATTTCTGTCAAAGCATACCTATTAGTTTACAGATGGTATTATCAGGGTTGGCCACTGCTTGGATCTGTCCTTTCAGCACAGTCTCTCTCTCAGCTGTGAATGGTGCAAAGCCATGCTGGGAAAGACAGCTGTTGACTTCAGCACACACCTTTTCACCAATGGTAGCCAGAGACTCCTTCAGGTTAAAGGAGCTATGGAATGTGGAGTAGAACATTGCTTAGCTACTGGAGCTGTTCACATTTTCCCCATCTTTTGAAAATAAAGTATCCAATTAAAATTGTCTTATTTATCAAACATAGTGGAAGAAAAGTAATCCAGATAACACAATAATGAAATATATTTTATATACATGAACATCATTTTGAGCTGTAACACAAGGAGATGGGATAGCATTAAAAACATCTCCAGCCTGTGCAATCCACACAAGTATGAGCTGATTTTCAGTCTACAGACATCTCAGAGTAACATGAAGAATAAATGTCAACCCACAATGTGTACAGCAACCTCAATCTGTGGGTAGCTAATTTGTGCCACGCTCAGTCTCAATGGAGCCCAGCCAAAACTGTGAGCAGTTTGATGCTTGTACACACACAGCTCTAAAGCCATTAGTTACTACTCCTAATTATCCATGATATCAGTTATTGACATGCCTTTTATTTACTGCATTAAGCAGAACATCTAAAACAATACTAACACTGCACAGCTACACAAAATCAGCTCTAAGCTGGTATGGTAAGTAACACAATTTTAAAAACAAGCATGCCATATCAAAAAGAACAGAATGAAAACAGCTGGCTCTGTATCAGTAAGATAAATAAAAACTGTAAGCGTCAGCTAAGAAGCAGCCCCCATCCCTTCCTCCATGTATTCCACTCCATAACCAGAGTGAGGCTGAAACTGATTTTTTAGTGGAGTCATAATGAAACTGCAGCTGTGAATAGGGCTCCTCAGTACTCACGGAAGATGCATTCCTGTCAGCAGCACCTTGACAATGGTTTTGATTTTCTCAGCAAATCCAGGCACATCGATGAGAGCTGCACCTGCTGCACTGAACGTGACCAAAAGGACAGTCCCAGCCACGAGGAGCTGCTCCAGTTCCAGCTGTATCTCCTGAAAGCGGCTCTGGTCCATGAGCACTGTCTGCAGAGAACAGGAAAGCCAGCACAGGATGAGATCTGTACACTGGGCTGTGAAATGAAATGGAGATGCCAGCTAAGATAATTCAGGTAACTCTGAGACCTTAATTCTTTCACAGTATCTGCCAAAAGCAAATATCAAAAACAGTCTCATTCTATTTAGCTAAGACGTCTAGTGAATAAGACAGTAATCAAAACAATGTACTAGGCTGAGAAAAGGTCAGCACAGAAGGCTCTGAAGTTCGGACTGGTTGATCTCCAGCTGTCCCTTCCAGTCCAAATTATTCTCTGACCTGATCCTATGGATGTAGTGTGGATTATGACTAGCTCTTCTCCAGGAGGTTGGAAATACAAACACGCGTTTTAATATGTAATACACAATATCAGCCCATAGATACACTGCAATATTCTGCTTTATGATACCAAATACTAGTCTGTTTGACCAAATCAGTCTCATTGGACATGCTGACCTAGAGACCAGACTCAAACACTTTTGAGAAAGCTGCAAGAAATTCACTAATGAACCATTACCAAATGAACTCCTGGGGAAGGGAAGAGCACTGCTGATACTAGAGACACTCAAAATGAAGAGAGCTTGACAAGAATAGTGGTGTATTCTCACACAGCTATTACATTAATTCTCAAGAAAAATGAAAGTTTAAATAGTGCCTATATTCCAGCCTACAACTACTGAGTTTATGTTGCAAGCAAGTTTTAATCTGACAAATCCTGAAAATTCATATTGGTAAGAAACATTATGTGTTGAATAGTCCGAACTGGAATGCCTACATCTCAAATGGACTTGAAGGAACACAAAGATGATAAACTTTTCTGCTTCATTGTTTCTATAAACATGTTGAAAAAAAAAAAAAAAAAGAAAAAAGAAAAGAAGAAAAGCCTTCCATATGGACAAGGAGCTGTTTATTTTTTCCCACCATGAGTTCCTGGCCCTTCTGCTCCAAAAAAAAAAAAAAAAAAAAAATCTCAGGAAATACCACATTCTACTGAACAACAGCCACCTTTACTTTCTCTCTGACAGTGTGAAATTGACACAGTAGCCCACGGTGGTCTGGAAAGATTTTGAAGCGAGGTCTGAATTCTACAGCACAAAGAAGAACAGTTGAATGATGATAAAGCACTGAAGAACCAAATTCTGTATCAGAGTTTGGAAACTATGGTAGCTACTGGACCAGGAGGAACAGCTACAAAAACCACAGTTTGCATATTCACTGACTAACTGAAACATCATTTACTCAGGAACTCCCTTAAACATTTGTTTTTTTTCAGTTATTGTATCCTAGAGAAGATGTTTGCTGCAAACTCATTAACAATTCACATTCAAAGGAGAGCTGAGGGCTGTAGGCATGGAGGAAGTACAGCCCAATGCCATGCAATCCAGGGACACCCAGAGTTCTGTCCTACCTCAGGCAACTTCCATGAATCAATAAGCTATTGGGAGGAGACACAGACACAGAAAAGAGCAGTAGCTACTCAGCAGGCAAATATCAGGAACAGAAGGGAAACAACTGTTTCTTTTTCAACTAAGTAAGTTTCACTACTGAAAAGGAAATACCACTAGAACTTTCAATCAGGAGATCAATGTTTTAGTGCTGTAAATTCAGTTTGCTACATTCCAAGAGCAGAAAAGTAGTAGAACAAGCAGGCAAATCATTTTTCCTGTTAGATACCTACTTCTGGGAAAGGCCTGTTTGTGTGATCCCACTTCAGCAGCTTCAGATATGCCTGATTCTGTACAGCAGTGGAGCACAACGCAGAAGCTCCACCAGCAGCACCAACAGCACTGCTGGGGGGAGGTAGTTTTTTATACCTCAGCTTTGCAAGATCATCTGCTGCTTCTTGCAACCAGTCTGTGACAAGGTCTAAAGAATCTGTAGGAGATAAAAAGTCTTGTTAAGGAAATTCCTTTTCAAAGTCAGTTTTTTTTTTAACCACTAGTTTCCAGATAAAGCCATTAGTTACTACTCCTAATTATCCATGACATCAGTTACTGACATGCATTTTATTTACTGCATTAAGCAGAGCAGCTAAAATAATATTAACACTGCACAACTACACGAAATCAGAAGTGAGAAGATGCTATGATGCCCCTCATCGTACTGAAACAAAACTAACTGCCACGTACTAAGTGCAGATCTATTGTTTCTGTACATTTTTCTCAAACCTCAGTTTCAGGGCACAAGCTATCATTTACCATATGAATTATATCAAAATTAATATTAAATCTTATTTCTATGATCTACAAACAAAGACACACCATTTACTGAGAGGTCAGAGGAGAAAAAAGAAAGGAACAAAGTCATACTTGGCTGTTTCTCAAGAAACTCCTGAAACTTCTTTCTTTCATATTCAGCAGACTGCTGCATTAATTTTGGCCTAATACTACTGACAGCGAAGTTTGCCATATCCATTTTCATTAGGTCTAATACAGAGAAAATTGCTCTAAATAAACAAACAGAAAAAGTTATTCAAGGCTGCAGAAGTTTAAGAGGTTATACGTACAAGATTTATTGCAGATTGCCTAAGGAAAGAACAAAAACATGCGTGGGAAACATTAACATGGTTAATTTAAGAGACAGGAAAAAAAAGTTTGAGCAAGCATGCACACACATGTATGTGCATCTCCCAAATACAAAATAAAACTTGTTCTCCTGAAGAAAGGTCTCCGCAGAATTAACTTCACTAGCCCCATAGGAAAAAATTCCCCAAATTTTACAGCGCATTAAGCTGAATAGACAAAAAGATGTCTGAGTTTCCACGCTTGCATACTATCTATTGGCTGCCTATATAGCCAGCCTCAGTGGGAAGCAAATAATTAAACCCAAGGAAAACAAAACCAAACTCCCTTAATTTCAAAGCAACATGTTTCCTGCTTGGCAGTGTTTCTGCCAAGTCAAACCTTAACTCTTGGAAGGTTATCAAATTAGAAAACAAGGTTAATAAGATTTCCTCAAACTATCAGGAGCTCGAGCTATTCAGCTGAGAACACAGTGATGAAACAGATACCTCTGTGCTCCTAAGTCCAGGATGTATGTTATGTATGTTCCTGGTAGAACTAAAAGCATATCATATTGGTGGGAGACAGCTCAAACTGAGGGGAAAGGAAGAACTGGCTAAAGAACAGTGATACGTATCCCCTATTCCCGCAATTGCTTCTTCTTCCCCTCCTGCTGTTGATAATAAATCCTGATACAAACTGACCGCTCACCTGTTATCTGATAGTTCACACACATTTGGCATTCAGAAAACATCCTTCAGTAACATGCTGGAGCCAGACAAATACAGTTCACCCAAACAGGAAGGGTCCTTATTAAAAACTTCTGGCACATCTCTCCCCCATCACAGCCATGACATATCCCTGCATAGCTCTTTCATGTCTACATTGAACATTTGCAGGTTGCCCTGACAGAAACACCCCCACACCACACATCTCTAGAATTATTTAAAGGACACTCAGTATGACTAGTATGTACCATTTCAGTACCTGAAGAGAGGAACTATTTCACATATATCTTTCAGTTTCTTAATTTCTTCATCTCGAGCTGGAGCACAGAGAGTCCCCATCATTCCAATAACAAATTCCACCAACTTAGCAATGTCCAGAGCCCCATTTTCTGCCTCCTGTTTTATCAAATCCAGATCAAGAACTTCCATAATCTGGTTTCTTAATCTTGTATGACCAGGCAATAAAAAAGACAGAAGATTCTGAAACAGAAAGTTTTTAAACAGTGTATTAGTTCTCAGTGTCAAGCACTGCAAGCATCAAAACAGTTATTGCACCACTTCTCAACTAACTGCCATCTGAAAACGGAATTGCATTTTTCTGAACAAGGCCATGAAGTCATTTGTCAGCCAAATTCAAATGTCTCCCCTCACTCTTTATGACATGAAGTCACTAAGTGGTAAATGCTTTGTAGTACTGTTCATATTTCAGAATACTGTACTTGGCTTTGTCAACCCAGTGTTGGGACATCTCAGTGATTCCACAACTCACGTGGCTGTCATAATGTAGAGGAAAATTGGAATTATGAAACCCACCTTGATTCACTTTACATGCTTTCCCATTTGTTTGTACATTCAAGTTGCCCTTCTTGGCCTATACAACTTACTTATGTGCAGAGAAAATTAGACAGTAATGAAAAAGATCAAAGCCTCCTTTATGAACAACCAAACTTCTAACTCCTTTTGCCCATTCCCATCAACACATTATAAAAATTCAATAATTTACTTTGGTAGCATATGACCTTACCTCTTTAATTTCTCCCAGCAGTTTAATTGCATGGTCATATGTCGGTGGATCTTCCTTCAGCTGAGCTTCCAGACAATCCCAGAAAGCTTTATGCACAATTTCTCTTACTTTTTTTTCTAAGCTGCGGGAAAATAAGATCAGTTCAAAATAACTATATTAGTTAGTCTCTGCACCACCACATGCAGATACCTGCAGCTCCAAAAGAACAGCATGCAATAATGTGAAGATAATGTAATGGTGACTATTTGAGGACTTTTTTCATTTTGTCACTCAGGCAAGATAAACTAGGCACAGGATTTGGCATGGCTCATATCCTAATAGTTACACACAAGCGAAGAAAACTATCAATTAAAGTCCTTGAAGGTACCTCTGAAGTATACCGCTGGAGTAATAATAAAAAAAGATAAAAATTATACCTCATCTTCAAAAGAACAGTATTAACATTCCTTTGACTAAGGAAAATTCATTAAGGAAACATAACAGCAATGAAGCAACTTCCGTGACATGAAAGCTTTTGCACTTCAACACATAAATATGGCCATTACTCCGAGTTAAAGGCTCAGTTCAGTTCATATAAACACTAAACAAATTCCAAGTGCTTTTTCCTCAAACCATTTCCCTGCACGTACATCCAAGCTGTGGGAGATTCCAAACTATACATAAACACAAAAAAGCAATTAATCCAAGGAAGATTCCAGAGTGCCTCTTCAGCCAAAACCTTCACTAAACAGAGGGATCTTGTGCTAGGAGCAGTCCTGGCAGATCACTAAGCTGAGGCACTCCTGGTAAGACGATCTCTGCAATATATCTGTTTCTTTGATCTGGTGAAGAGATGCAAATCTGACACTGTGCTGAACAACTGCAGCCACTGTTCAGAATCTGTGAGAAAAGCAATCAAGTTACTGAAGAACTGGGTTGGTTCTTTCCCCCTCGCTCCCCTTTTTTAAGGGAGGTGGAGAGAAGAAGAACACATGGAAAGAAGAAAATCTGTTTAAAGTTCTTCTCCCCTGAAAAATGTTTAGATACATTTCGTGGTACTGAGGCATACCAGAAAACTTATGCACCATCACTGCCCATTTTCAAGTGAGAAAACCATAAGAAGGAACAAGGAACAAAAGCAGACATCAGATTGAAAAGCTGTTTTAACTGTGGCATTTTACATAAAGTATTTATCATCAGCCATCAAATACAACCAAAAGACACCTGGCAGAAATTCCCCCAAAAGATGCTGAGAGAAGAAGATAACACAAAACAGGGAGGTCTGTGTGCCTTAGGTATGCCTTCCAAACACTTCCTTCATAGCATAGAGAGAGGTCCCAGCTCATGGGACCATGCATGAATTGTACACAACTGTATGAAATGTGACAATGACTGGACAATAGCGCCCGAGTCTGTGATGGTGCTGAGAACACAGATCAAACCAGTGCCTGAACTCTAAAATATGAGAGTCTCTCAAAAGTGGAGTAGCTAGGACACTCATAGACAATGCTGTTCCAGTGTGGACCAAGTCTCTCCCAGTAAAAACACCCTCACTTTCACAGATTAACCCAAGAAACACAGTGTCAGCCACATCTCTCTGTATGGGGAAAAAAACAAAGCAAACAAAAAAAAAAAACCAACACAACAGAACAGCAGACAAAGCATCTGTCAATAGGACTGGGTTTGCTGCACTGGGCAGTCTGTGACCAGACATCAAAGCCATTTCTGTTCTGCCTCTCTTAGTGGGGGACAGAACTACTGCAGGTCAGACAGGGGGAAAGACTTCAGACTAAAAAGGAATAAGACCTAATATAATAAAATATAGAAGTCTCTTTAAAATACATATATGTGTATCCCTGGAGAAACAGGCATTAGATTTAAAAAAAAAAAAAAAGCTAAAATGATTGGTTTCATCTTATTCCCACCTGCAGTGAAAGCTTAAGTGATGCTAAGAGCAGTACCTGCACCTGGACTTGCATATTTAGAAGTCTGCAGCCTCAGGCTCCTAGGATAAGGGGACACTGGCAAAAACCATACTGCAATTTCCCCAAAATATGTCCTAACAATTACTGCAGGAGTTTCACTTTTCACATTCACACATTCCTGAGGAAACAGAACTGTATGCTTACCTTCTTATGCTTCTTCCTAAATCTTCCCTAGCAGGCACTGTCAGGCAGAACTAGCTGGAGCCTTTATTTCATCCACTAGAGTTATTCTGAAGTTATACAAATGAGAATGTATTTCATGTACCTATTAGATAACAATCTTACCTGTGTTCTGGTAACTCAGCTGGTTTGATCTGGAAGTCTCCATTAACAACAATTTCATGTGCTAGTGCCATGTTGGTTACTCCCTTAGCTGTTTCCATTAATTCTTCCACTGACACGGGCCGAGGAGGGCTAGCTGCAACCGACATTAAACTGTCAGACAATTATCTAGGAAAATCAGCAGAGAAGAGCCTGCTGCTAACAACCATCTGAAGAAACAGACAAAAAAAAAAAAAAAAAGCCACAAAATATTTCTTTTGAATTGTTTAACTGCATCTTTCTCTGTACACTAGGAAGAGATCATAAAAAGACGAGCATTGTCACTGCACTATTCCTCTAATTACTGTGTAGACATTGCCATTTTGATTTCATGTTTTTCAAGGAAGTGCCTTTATTTCTAAACCAGCCAGCAAACAAGCCACCATTGATATCAAGCAATAATTATTCCTTCTACTTTCAGTGTGACTGGCACTTCTCCAGACTCCTTTTTTTCCCCCCACGAGGTCACCATCCAAGTGACAAAAGATGTCAAGGCCGAGCCCCAACACTGATACCAACAATTTCTTCCTATGGCAGGCACTGGGATAAGGATGGACAAGCAGCTTCAAACTGGGCCCTGGAGGACACAGGTGAGCAGAAGGAAGCATCACACCTGAAAAAACCAGGTCAACCTCCATGAGGTAGGAGACAAAGGAAGTGGCCAACTCTAGAATAGCCTGGAAAGTCAAGAGAGAGACGGTGACACTGACAAAGGGGAAGGCTAAATTATACTGCTGTCCTCGGGCAAGGAAGGCAGGAATAGCAAGGTTCATCTCTGCTCCTCCAGAAAACGCACAGCTGAGCAGAAGGAGGGAAACGCCTCTACAGAATTGCTGTAGTTGAATTGCTTCCTCTCTCTGTAATTCATTCACTTCAACTGCAGTACAAGCACATGAGCAGTGTATTGATTCCCAGCATGAAAGAAACCAACCAGGCTGGGTTTACTGAGTTGTTTTAGGAAAACCAAGCACGGCTGCCTCATTTGATGATCCAGTTTGATTGGATGTGAACTAGTAATATGGAAAAGGTCCTTTAAAACTAACTGTCCTTCACTTGTCTGCCTTTCAAAGCTGTTCCAAGTACATACAGCATAGTTCCAAGAATACACGCAGTGTTCTCATTTTTCATTACCATCTCACTCTTTTCATGCAGCACTCTCAAACCCAGATTTCCTTCTGCCTGGAGGTATATCTTGCACAGTGACTCTGGGAACACAGCAAGGATTGACATCCAGAGAATTACCAGCAGCACAGCAAGCTTACAGCTGAATGAGTGCTCTCCTGTCCAGCTGCCAAATGACTTCACTCAGTAGACACACTCAAAGCTAAGAGATTCTTTAATTTACCAAAGAATGCTCTTAAATCATGTTACTTCATTCTCGTATTATATCTGCTCCCTTCCAAGAGAAAAGGGCTTGAGACCAATGGCTTTTTTGCGGTACAATGGAAGGCAAGACACTTTCACTTTCTCATGTCCATAGTCTTCCTCCATACTCCATACTCCATACCTCCATACAGGAGATGTACTCACATCTCCTGTGTGTAACATGACATTAAGAAAAACATTAAACTCAAGTAATAATGAACACTGTTGCAATAAAAAAAAAATAATGCAACAAATAAAATGTTACATCCTGGGACTCTTCCAACAGAAATCTGAGGCTAGTTATGTGAGCAATTCCGTCTCTTCGATCTCATTCTCTGGAACCAAACAAACTTCCCCTTCATTTTATCTATATATTTGCCAGATGTAATTAGAGATCTTGCAACTAGTTTCTGATGTTATAAGCAGAACAACAAAGAAAAACATGCCCTAGGAATAAACCTGCAGTATGACAGTCCTGAAATCTCCTTGTCAGTAGATGTAGCATTAGGATTAAAAATGCAACTTTCCACCTCTGTGTGACTGGATAAGAGGGGAATAAAATGACACGGCACGATTTTGTTGATGACAGCCTTCCCTGCCCTCTCACAGAAACAGAGGCTGCAACAATCCTGAAGGTTTGGCTAATAATGCAAAACAGAAGCATCAGTTTGGCTACAATATACTGGAGTAGGGTTTATCCTTTCTGTGAGTGCAAATGTGACACTGAGACAAATGTGGCTCAGAACAATGTGGTTACTGTGAACAATTAAGTGCTAAAACAAAATGGAGGAAAAAACACGTGTTAAAAGCAGCTTCAAAGCAAATGACCAGGAGTTGTATAATATTTAATTGCAAAATAGTCAAACTTACAGAGAATACTATAAAACCCCATCACCATCTCCACTGCAGAAGACACGGAATTGTAGTTTTTTGTTTTTTTTTTTTTAATGAAGGGCAGTTTTGCTTACATTTTGGTGTATCATCTCTATGTGAACCTGGAACACTTTGTCGTATTCTCTTCCTGATAGATTGCTCTGAGTTGTTCAAGCTCTCTTCATCATCCTCCAGAGCACTCAACTGTTCTTCGCTTGAGTGCGGCTTCTGGGGATTCTGAGACATTTTCAGTTGTTTCTTCTCAGGAAAAAAAAGATTAAAAAGGGAATGAATAAGCATTTTTATAACATATAAGGGTTTATAACATGGCTGAGTGAGAAAACATCTTCAGTTCTCTTGACTGAGAAAAAAATTGAGAATAAAAGAAATCTTATGAAGAATTACATGATGTCATTCCCATAAAGACAGGGGACCTGGACTAAATGACTCACTTCCCATCTCACACAGAAAGGGATGCTTTCAACGCAGCTACCATTCACTTGATCTGTATCCCGAGCGAGTTCTGAAAAACCTGGAATTCTTCCCCTGCCTTACCTACTGCATAAAGACCTGATAGAAAACGATACTGAATGAGCAGTGAAAAACATCTTCTAAGCAGTATAACAAACATTTTGCAAAAAGATTACACCAAGTGATGTATTTCCCTATCATACAGCAACAGCGAAGCATTCTGAACACAACATCCTCCTGAACTGTGATCTATTCCAACCGATCAGAACTTAAATGCCCTCACTCCACGCTACCCACGTGAATTAAAAAGCTGAAAAAGGACTAGGGGCAAAGGGGCAAACATCAAATCAAATCGTTCTCCTGCAATTTCATTCCATGCAAGAGTCATGGTGGCGATGCAAGGAAGATTTCTATTAAAATATATATATATATGTATATATATATAAATAGTAAATAACAGTAACAGTAATTAAAACACAGGCATATTAGATGCTAAACAATGTTTATATTACATCACAAGTACTTGCAGCATAGTCAACGATGCACTGAAAAACTGAACACTGGAACAGCACGTTATCTTCACCTGGTTTACAGCCAGAAATAATCTGCATGTCTTACCACTGAAAACTCAGTATTATACAGGAGGCTACCATTCTGACTTTGATTTTAGGAAAGGCTGTTTGACAGCACATGAGCTCTCTGGAGTAGAGTCAGGAAAAGTCTTCCAAGAAAAGGAAGCTCCTGGGAAAACACCACCTTCCTCTGTCACCAACTTCCTACTTCTCCAGCAACCACCACTTTCCAAATATGAAAGAAAGAATCTCTCAGCAAAAGATGCAGCTTCCAAAGGCACCTACTGGAAGAAAACTACCTACTAGAAGAAAACGCCTACTAGAAGAAAACGCCTACTAGAAGAA
>JAPSGF010000140.1:746734-764028 GCA_035772895.1 Perdix hodgsoniae
CGCCCCGCCCCACCCCGCCCGCCGTGCCGCCGGCTGCTCCCGCCGCGCGGCCGGAGCGGTGCGAGCCGCCGGCAGCTCGAGCGGCAGGAAGCGGGGCGGCCCGTAGCACCAGCGCCAGGAGAACCGCGCCCGGGTCGACAGCGGATCGCCGAGCACGCCGTGCGCGTTCTCGCATTGCAACTGGCGCTGGCGCCTACGTACACGGAAACCCAAAGGCCTTTCATTTGTTCCCACTCTTTCCTAATTAGCACAGGTAACAAGAAGCACGGTGCTGCAGGAGGGAAGATGCTGGCCGGAGAAGTTAGGGCTGTGGCAGCTGAAGCCGGACTGATGAAAAATGCCGTGTTTTCACAGCCTAGGTGTCAAACATCGTCCCCACCACTTCCTCAGCACTGTGCCATTTTAGTCCAAAGCAGCTAAGTCATTTGTCATATACACACACAGTATGGGCAGCTGTCAAGCTTGAAGAAAAGCAGGTAGATGTAAAGCAGGGGATGTTACTCCAGCTCTGTCTGCTACACAGACCTGCAGGTCACACATCAGCACAAGACAGTTTAGCTACAAAGCCAGCAAAGGGGAGCAGGGGCTGAAGGAATGGAACGTTGTTTCTGCATTAGATACTGAAAGGGGGTAACTGAGCTGAAGAAACAAAGCACAATGCCTTCATATTTTGTAACTTGTCCTTAGAAATAGCTGATTAGGGTTAGAAGCAGACATACCATATATGCTAGTAACATACTTTAGAAATATAGTTGCTGAATTATGTAATTAATTCACACTTGCAAAACTACAGTAGTTCTTAAGTGTTCCAAATAGTATAGGTATAGTATTATAGACTAGAAAACATATTGTAGAGCTAGCCTGTTTTTCTTTTGCTGAGGGTCTCTTATCCAAACAGACTTAAACATCAAAGAAACCAGGGCCTCCCCACAAGGCTGGACTGCCAAAGATGCAACAGGTAGGCATGAAGATACTCCCCTCTATTCTCCTTCCAAGTTTAACTCTATGCAAGGAGGAGCAGATGTCAAGAAACAATGACCAAGTGTTGAATGAGCAAATGTGAGAAGTTAACTAATTAGCAATGTATGCTTAGCTAGCAAAAAATTGTTTATCCAGTATCTGTATGTTTAGTTGAGCATTGGGAAGATTGGGAACCTGAAATACTCAGCCAATGAGGAACCAGGGGAGAAAGAGATAAGCGCTGAGTAATAGGGCATAAAAGACATAACACTGTTTTCTGCGTGCTCTTCTGCTTGCAGAAGGCCCACTAGCGCAACTGCAAATAAAATCTGCTTTATCAGAGATATCATCCTGAAAAATTATTATTAATTTATTTTTATTAAATTATTATAACAGAACCAAACCTGGTCAGCTTACAGTTCACTATCCAGAAGAGATCCCAGCCCTGAGAAGGTGTTTCCCCTTTTAACACTTTGATAGAAGTAGTCAGACTAAGTGTCTTCAAGCGAGGAGAATAAAGGAATGTTTGGGCCCCACAGCAACTAAGAATGAGCAAAGAACCTATAAAAGTACAGGCCAAACCTGGGTACCCTGGCTTCAGTAATAATTTAATTGTTTAAGTCCCATCAATTTCCATAAAATAACTTTATTAGATATATGAATACAAGTGATTTACAAATATATTAGTGTTTTCAATACTGCAATATAGAAAGTAATTTAAAAGTCACACGCACATATTACTAACTCTGTCTCCAAAATACTGCATAAAAATACTTGGATTACTACTGTGAAACTGACCTAGCAGTCTCTTTTTCTCTTTGTCAGAGAGCTTTGAATCTTCATCAATTGCTTTCAGCAGAGACAACAGCTCATCTTTTGTGGTCTTTTCTGTATTCAAATGATACTCTCTTTCATCAAGCTTTTGGCAAAATGTGTAACCTAGAAGGAAACATGAAGCATGAAGATGATTAACACCAGTCAACCACCTTCCAGATTCCACAGACCCACCTTCCTTAAGAAGGAAATTTGTCTAGTCATTGTTACAGCAAGTATTTTTAACTCAGCTCAGTCCCTTTTACTTTGCATCTGTGTACATAAGATATTCAGTTTACACTCACCTGTTATCTTACTAGGATCTTGGCCTTCCTGCAAAACCACTAATTTATTGCTGACCATTTTATGCAGAGTCCCTGGGATCTTGAATAAAGACAACAGCAGGTTAGAAAATGCAATTCTGCAAAGCATATGAAATAGAAATCTGGTCATTGTCTAGCTCTTACCTTTAACACATCTTTTTGGTGGTCCACGAGGAACAAGATCAGAAGATCAGTTTTCCCTCTGGATAAGGATTTATTGTTGATAATAGCTTTAGAGAATGTTCTTTTCACAACCATCCTGTTGTCACTCTGAAGAATAACACGGAAAAAAAAAATGGGAAGCCTTTGCTCTTCTAGAATACTCTTCCTTGTAGCCACATGTGCTTTCTGAGCTATTATCTGGGATATCTAGATTTCAGTGAATATAAAGCAACTGATAACAAGTAGGCACATTTACCTCCTTCTGCAGTTTGAGTTCAGAATTATGGGCAGCAACAGCCATAAAATACAGCAATCTTCTGAACTCCTCCCTGATTTGACTGTCTAGAAGTTTTAAATAGAGTTGAACAGCTTCTAGAGATTGTTCCATCTTCCCATTCACTGGAAGAAAATAATGGTATATGTAAAAAGAAAACATGGCAATAGATGAAATACCTGAAGAGTTCACTTCTCTAAACAAAAGAATGAGGAGAATGAAAAACATCAATTCTCACAAAGCTCTCACAGGCACACAATCTAGAACAGCCCACCCCCAAACTTTTAGCCCATTATTTAAGTTGGTGCACTTCCAGTTAAGCTCAATTACAGTTAAAACTCCATTACTGTGGCTAAAATACTGAAAAAGGAAAAGCGTTCTGTTCGGTGAGAAGTGTCTCATTATAGAAATAATCTCCAAAGAAACATGGAGGATATCCTAGATAAATGGGTTAGTACGATGAACTAGTTGCAAACCATTCTGTGAAGTGGTGCTAAGTTTTAATTTAATTGGCTGAAGCAAATTTTAGCTGTATCTATTTAGAACTGGATTCATCTTTTCTTTACTACTTAGACAGGAACAACAGAATATAAGTGCAAGATATTCCCAACAACACAAAACATTTTCTTTATGACCAGATTAAAAAAAAAAAATCTGCAGAAGGCAAGCTTTAGGCTTGGCTGACATAAGAGATGCTCAGCTTGTTAGCATCCACCTCACATAAGCTCAGTAAGTCAATTTTTACTCACCTAGTAGTTCTGCAATTCCTGAATGAATTTCAGGTGCATGGCTCAACAGCGGCTCCTTTTTCTGGCCATAGTATCTACCAATATTTTCAAACAGCAGTAGTTTCCATGTGTCAGCTTTATCCAGTTGATCAGGCAAGTTCCTGCTAATGTCTACCACCATATGATCAGGAAGATATTCCAAGCAATCTATTGCTGACGAGAGCCATTCATCTGTTCTAAGAGACAAAGTGGTTTAAATCTGTAGTATTACTTACTGGTGCCTCTTGAGGTGGTTGGGCTCTATCACAGAAGTGAGTAGACCAGTTTCTCAGTTAGTGGGCAGTATATGGGTAAGTACTTGAACTCATTATAGTTTGGCACAAATAACGCTTCTCCTGACCCACTTGCATCACAGCCACACGTCCCTTTGTTTAGCTGGGCAGGTTACTAATTACTCATCTTGATTAAGTGATAACAGTCAGAAGCGGTTAAACCTAAAGTTAGTGACGTCCTCTACTGCTATAGACAAGGACAAATTTACTGCTAGATAAACAGAAACCTGAGCCTTGATCTGATTCCAAGTGGCAAGGTTTTTCAGCCTGTACTTCTAAATGTATTTATACAGTTTCAGGATCAGCTTTCTTTCACTATTTCAAAAAGGCTAAAATGCTAAGCCATCCTTTCACTCATCCTGGTTGTTGTTTTATTTTTTTTTATAAAGGAAAAACGTTCTAGATGATAGCAAAATACTGTTTTGCCCCCCTCTTAGTGCATTAAACACATCTCCCTCTAAGTGCTATCAAACCCTATAACAGTCTTCAAAAACTTCCAGCATGCAGCAGAATTTGCTTCGAATTCAATTTAGCAACTGCTCTTTACTACTGAATCCAGTTTAACAGGTAGAAAGGATGTGAATGGGCACACTCATCTATAGTACTGCAGATTGTTACTTTTCACTTAAGATTGACTGTGACTTACATGTGTATGCAACTTTGAAAAACTTCCCTGGGAAGTGAGAACGAAGACTTACTGTGAGTCACTGAAAGCCTTGAGAATCTCTCTGTCCAAGTAGTTGCTTGTGATGACATATCCAGAGTCCTTCTTTGGCTGTGGAAGCTGAGGTTTGACTGCCTGGTGCTCAAGCAAGGAGTCAAGGAGTGGAAGGTCTACAAGCTGCAGCAGACGAGCAATTGTTTGTTCCCGCCAGACCTCATTAATAACTGGAAAGGGTGGAATACACAAAACACACAGAGTGAGATTAGGAAAAGGGCAACTCCCCTCCCTCCCACCAACCCAAATCTAAGAGATTAATTTTTTTCTGCTACTGTAAATCTATTCTGGTAAAGTGTATCCCTTATCGCTTGTGAGTGCATTTTATCACTGCTAAAGGAAAGAATTAGCCATTTGTTTAGTTAACTGCAAGTGTAGGAGAACCACTCTTTGGATAAGCCTGAAGTGCTTTGCATTCACATTCTTTGCACTCTAACTTGCAAGCGGTCTTTGTTCTAGATAATGGATAGCAGTGTAGCAGTGACACTCTAACCTCATCACAGCTTCCACAACCACAACCTCACTCCAGTGTTCCTATTGCTCCCTGCATGTTTCTATGAAGCCTCAAGCATCTTTAGCCAAATGGAAAAAAGCTATACTAGCTTATAGTTTACTCTGAAAAGATGCGAGTTGTCAGCTCCCCACTGCATGGAAAATGAGCAGATGCACTGTTGAAAGGCTAGGAAAGAGTTTTAGTAAACAACAGACTCCGGGCAGCAATAAATCAGACACAGGTATCCTGCAGGTGATTGTTCCTAAGTCCAGTTAGGCTCTACACGGTTGTGTATTCTTCTCCATAAAGTTCAACAGCAATTTTAACTGCAGTATTTGGATCTTATCTGATAAAACTAGCCTGCAAAACAGGTAATTTGTCCTTGTTATGAAACGACGTTCAAAACAGAACACTGGGAGAGTCAGTTCAACTCCATCTCCATTCTGTCAGCCATCAGTCCCTCCAGTCCTATTCTTAAAAGCTTCCTCCTCCCACATGAACAAATGAGGTATTTTTTGCCTTACCCCGACGAGACAAACTTTCTGAGATGTTTACTTGAGGGGTATTTGCAGGCTTTAAACTCAGGTTTTCCCAGAGATCCTCCAAGCTTTCTGCTTTGAGAGGAGTAGTGTTGAACAGCATGTTCTTCTGAGGCCTGAGAAGAAAAAACACATGTGTATATTCTTATCCACGTATAAGAGTAACTGAACACAACATACTTACATATGAATAACCATCTGAGATTAAGATTTAAGATTCTCTCAAGCACTTCCCCTGTTCAAGCAAGCAATATCTTAAAAAGCACTACGTGCTACCACTGCACACAAGTACACAGTTCCTCTCTTAGAGCTTGTCAAAGACTGCATTAGCAAGCTACTTAATTACCACAGAGTACAGATAGGTTAGGAAGGGAAAATTATATGAAAGTTATATGAAAGTAACACACACAGTACCCTGCAACCACTCAGAAAGAGTCAGAAGTTTTAGTATGTTATTAAATATAACGTAACAGTGAAATGAGATCAGAAGTTAAGAGTTGCTCTTGGAGAAATTAGGAGGTGGTTGCTCCTTAGCAACAGCTCTCCTGAAGCTAGGCGGCTAGTTTAGCTGATGTCACCAGCTAAGACACGTTTTCAGAAACCTGTTCCCCATTTCTGGGTGTTAGCTGGTTCTCCTCATAACTGATTTCATATGCCAACCAAATAGAAAAGCAATGCAACAACTCCAGACAGAAGTTTCTATTCGTCTAAGCATATTTAATTTTAGTTTGTATAGCTCCTTTGTTTTAGGGCACTACAAAAGTCCTTTTGATGTCAATTTTTTTTGCTATTTATGTGACAAACCATTCGTATCAATAGATCTGTTCTTCTCAGAAATGGAAAAAAAAAAAAAAAAAAAGGAATGCAGTCAACCTGTGCCCAGCCCGGAAGAAAAACACCTTCATTCTACTCAAAGTGAATCACCTTGCTTCACAGCCACTTGTCAGTTATGTTCCAAAGTCTCACTTAAAGATACACCACGATCAATCCATTTTCAATTTTGTTCAGTTGAAGTAGCTTCTCTATCTAGAATTTCTTATGTACATACAAACCTCACACAGACTTGGGGGAGTTTTCTTTAGCACAGAACAAGAGCTAGTTCTGAGGAAGTGTGGGAGGGACAGCAGGACAGAGACACCATCTGTTCTTAATCTCTGCTTCTAGAATTTTCTGTCAGTGGGGCTAACACACTTCAGACGTTTAATGTTTGCTCCTCTCAAACACAACAATCATGCTTTTATTTTTTTGGCCAAGCCAACATCATTTGTGATTTTAAAGTGCATTTTATCAGAACTAATGCCTGAAGAGAAGTTGTCGTAAGAATGTCAGAATACATGCAGAGATTAATGTTTGACACAAAAACTGTCAGAGGCAAGTTACTTGGCCAAGTTCCCCACATGGTAGCACGTTCTGTTTTACAATGGTTTAGCCAATTCAAGGGTTTTCTTTACCCACTCCTGAAAAGGCAGTGAAATAAGCCCTCACCATTATGCTTCCCTCTGGCTCTGTGATGGCATGCAATAACCACTGTAGCCTGCTACTTAGCCTAGGAACAAATCCCATGTACATAAAGAAACAGCTGAAAACATTGCAGAAAGTTAAATTTGAGATCTACTCAAGCTAAGACAATGAAAGCAGCAAGCAATTTTATTTCTCTTTTCTTCAGAAGACTGAATTGATTAGTGGCTTAAGCCACAGCTAGGCAAGCAGTACCCAAGGCTTTCTCATGTGTACAGCCTAACCTGAATGCCAGCTGCTCACACTCATTTAGAACCCAGTAGATAAGCATCTGCAAGGCACTCAACTTCTACACACTCCCCTCTCTCTAAAAGGGATGTGGAACAGGCAGAAAACAAGTAACCATGCAGACCAAACTTCAAATTGGTTTCCTACCTATTCTGCACCACGAACACCCACGAGTAGTTACCTCCCCAACCTCCACACCCAGGTCCTATAATTACACTGTCCCTTTTGTTTCCCTCTCCCCCACAAAAAATAACACAGCATTTCCCTATTGTAAGATTTTTTTATCTTTACAGTCCATCGTGTACCAACCTTTGCGGCGTACACTGCTGGTAATCTTTATCAAGATCCGCTTGGCTTGAGACATTTGTGAATCTGTAGAGGCTACTGCTACTGTCCTCAAACACAGAGCGTCTGTCTTTTCCAAAGACTCTCCTTGAGACAGCCTCAAACACTTTGTAGTCCATCAGCGCTTGACACA
Organism: Perdix hodgsoniae; assembly: GCA_035772895.1. Taxonomy (NCBI): domain Eukaryota; kingdom Metazoa; phylum Chordata; class Aves; order Galliformes; family Phasianidae; genus Perdix; species Perdix hodgsoniae. The sequence continues at coordinate 754,301 of JAPSGF010000140.1, forward strand.
CTCGCACTATTTTAGCACGGGAAATATCAACATCCCCAAAATACTTGTTCTGTAGAAGATGAGCAAACACAACATCCACAGCATCTGAACCAATAAAACAGTCATGATAGCACTTCAGGTTCTGACGACGCTTTTTCACTTCCACTTGAGTCTGAAGTGCGCTGATAATGCTGCTCCAGACATACGTTGCTCCAAATGGTTTCTGGGCCAAGCTAAAACCTAATGGTACAAGAACAGAGAAAGTACAAAGATTGAACTCGTGCTGGAATTAGAACTGTCCCGTCTGTGGCTACTGGCTCTCATGAAACTTGTAGGGATTTAAGAAGTGTGAGGCTTCTACTTCGGCTTGCATTGAACCAGCCTCCAACAAAGTGTTAAATACTTGGGCATTACCCTTAGCAAGTCTGCCTGCACTGTACCAGCCTATCTCACTGGGTTGCTCTCACTAGAGTAGCCTGTGGTGCAGCTCTGTATACAGCAGCTTTCACTTTCTCAGAATGCCGTTCCATAATGCTACCATCTGTGTGCTCACACAGAATCACAGAATGGCCAGGGTTGGAAGGGACCTCAAGGATCATGAATCTCCAACCCCCCTGCCACATGCAGGGCCACCAACCTCCACATTTAATCGCAGCCTAGGGCCCCTTCCAACCTGGCCTTGAACACCTCCAGGGATGGGGCATCCACAACGTCTCTATGCTCCCCCCATTACCCAGCATTGACACCTGTAGGATGTACACCTGAGCACATTTGTTCCACAAAACTAAAAACTAACCATTCTTGTTTGCAGCTCCCTGGTTTCCTCTAGTAACAGAAATAAGAGCTGCAGAGGTGAAGAGGGAAGCAGGGATGAAGAGACATCAGAACCTTGTGTCCTACAAGACTGTGCAGACACACAGGGTACCTGGTGACACACCAACTACTCCAAAAATTCATGAGTCATCATTCACTGACACTAACCCCACAGAAGAGACTTCTGCTACCACAGCTCCAACTGAGATTCACACTTGTGTACACTTTGTGTACTCAAAGCCATGTCCTTCAGCCAACCAGCCTTCCCTCCCCTAATAAAACCACCAAACTATTACTCATTTACTAACCTCAGGTTCAGAACATCATGCTAGCAGTGGTGCCAGCAAACACTACAGTGAGCCTCAGCAAGGACTCAGGATAGAACACGCTTGTAAAATCTGCGGGTGGCACCTAGCTGGTAAGAGCGGCAGCCACCGGAGAGGCTAGAATTAGAATACACGTTTCTCAGAAATCAGCTGAGCAATTGACAAAGAGGGCAAAACAAGTGGAAGAGACAAATGCTAAAGCACAAAATAAGGAATGAAGAGTTGGCAGCAATCCTACAGACAGCCATCTGGGGTTATGACAGCCCTCAAACCTAATGAATTAACAGAGTAATGCAGTGTTTAAGAAGAAGAAAAAAAAAGCCACACAACTTGTTCTGGAACACATTACCATGGACATTTTCCACAAAGATACAGGGGGTGCTTTTGCCGCCCGGTCACAGAACCGCATTCCACCCGGGGCACCAGGGCTCCGAGCTGGTCTGCGTCTGCCAGAGCGCCCAGGGACGAGCAGACGGGGAGGGGAAGGGGAACGGCGATGGGTTAAAAGAGAAAGCAGGAACGTGAGAGCACAAAGCCCAGCAGCGTTACACAGGGCGGCCGTCACTTCGGAGCGGCGTGCAGATGGAGCAAAACAGAACCAGCAGCTCCTTCCAGCGCTGCGGAGGGACGGAGGGACGGAAACCGACACGACTCAACGCGTCCACACGGCACCGCCGGCGCGCCTCGCCGAACGCCCTCCGCGAATCGCTGCTCCGCCGCCCCGCAGCCCGGCACGCGGCGCTCCGAAGGGCATGAGCGGCGCGGGACTCCGTGCGGAACCGCCTCTGTCGGCCGGCGGGGACAGCGGCCAACTCCCGAACTTCGACCGAGCGGGGAAACACGCCGGCGCCGAGTCGCTCCCAGCCGCCTCCCGTCCCGTTCCGTCCCGTCCCGTCCCGTCCGCCCTGCTCTCCCCCCCGCCCCGTACCCGGCGGCCTGACGGCGGGGCTGCACGCCGCGCTCAGGCTCAACGCCGCCGCCTTCTCCCGCACCGTGGCCATCGCCGCCGCCCGCTCCGCACAGCGCCCAGCCGCGCGTCGCCCGCAGGAGGTCATCCCGCCGGGGGCGGGGCCGCCGCCCGCGCTCACCCCATTGGCTGAGCGGCCGCCCGCGCGCCGAGCCGAGCCCTCGGGGCGGCTGAGGGGCGGGGAGGCGGGGTGAGGGTTGTATTGTTTGTGACAGGCAGGTATTCCTTTCTCGAGGGAAGGCGGCAAGGCACGCTTACAAACAAGCGAGCTCTGACAGGCGCCGTCTCAGGCAAGCCTGCTGTGCAGGGTCTGATTCACTCTCCCGTATCAGCTTGCTGAGGATGAAGGAGACGGGACAACGTGTGCTGTCACACAGCGAGGTCTTCCCTAATCATGGAGAGACAGAACGAAATGAGAGCTTTAAGCAGAAAGGGAGGAGCTGTCGAATGTGAGGCGCTGCCCAGCCTTTCCCACCGTCTTGGGAAAGTTGGATGAACTCCCCACCTTGGGAAAGGGCAGCTGGATGAATTGCGCCCGTAATTCCCAGGCGTTCTAGGCAGAATTGAATACGAGGCCTCGTGGAGCAAGAGATGCTGTATGACGGAGTCCTTCAGTGGAACTGAACTGCACTGAAAAGGCAGAAGTTGCAGCAGGTGTCCAAGAAATGAAGGTGTATTAAAGGAATAGAGGTGCTGCCGTCATACAGATCGGTGCTCGTTGTGGTCTGGAAATGTTGGGTCTTCTTGAAAGAAACAAATGAAAAAAAATCAGTTTCTTAAAACTGAAGAACCCAAATCTGAAAAAAAAAATAAAAATCTAAAACAAAGATGAGTTCAATATCCACAATACTTTTTACACTTGTCACTGGAAATTGACAGATCAAGAGACATGTATTCTTGCAGAATACAGCTGCTGTATTGCTTATTTTCAAGACACTTCACATGCTAATCTGACATCTCACAGTCAGACTATGCAGGGTTCTCTCTTCTACTGCCAACTTATTCCCTTAATTTCAAGTATCTTCCCATAACAACACCAACTTTTAAGTACATGTCAACACCATTTAAATTTACATATACAGAAAATCATATTGCCATAATAGCAAGGATCTATTGGACTCAGTCTTCGCGGTTTTGTTTCTGAAAGAGCATACCAAATAATGCTTAACATAAAAATTCACATCAATATTCCAGTTATTTAGAATAGTCACTTTTTTCCCCCACTTAAATACAGACAATGCCTGTATTCACTGCAGTGCTGAAGCTGATGAAAGAACATTTTGAACAGTAGCTCCTAACACATTGCTCTATTCCACTCACCAGTGATGAGATACATTTTGACACACATTTTGAAGTCTCATGTATGTGTAGTCTCACAAATGAAATCCACAGCTTTGGCTACAGAAATTATACTTTTTAAAGTCAGAATTGTCAGAATAATATCAAATCTCCCAGGTTGTTTTGCATGAAGATATAAAGCCTGGTATTTATTTTTCTTAATACTGAAACTGCCCTATAAAATTCACCAAATGCTCTCTTCCACCTTTATTAATCTCAAATTTACATAAATGAGTAGCTTTTCATATCAGATTGCAAAAGGCTATTTGATATGGGCTCAAGGACAAGATGCATACGCGTCATTTACCCAACGTTCTCCTCCATCTTCCTGGTCCCAGCTACCCACTGGAAGGGCAGAGGGGAACTCTGCCTGCACCTCTGATCCCTTCAACATATTTCCAAGGGATGCAAAGTCCTTTTTAACGTTCTTTAGTTTTCTCATTGCAGCATCCTGGGGCCCATCCTGAATGACATTAAAAGGATAGCAGTCATCTGGCTTAATGAGCCATGGACGACCCTTCCTGATGTCTCTAACACGTGCCCCTGGAAGAGATCACGCCTCACTGGAGAGATTATCCAGGCAGCAACTGGGAGCCTCAGTGCCCCCCAGCAAGGAGTCCCCAGTTACCAAGACTCTTCGCCCTTTTTTGGTGGCACTGGTATTGATGCAGTGCCCTGACTGGTCCTGCTCCCCACACTTGTTACTCCCTGTACTCTCAGTGTGCTTCTCAGGGCATGAGTTTGGACTGCTTTGCAGGCCTTCATCCCTCTCCTGTTTGAGAGCCTACTACTCAGGGATGCTGTAAGGGAAAATGCAGGGGTTGGCAACACTGTGGGGGCTTGGGGGCAGATGCTTTCTTCCGCTTTGAGCAGAGACGAGGGTCCAGCCCCTTTCCTCTTGCAGGCTGTCTAGTTCCCTGACCTGCAGGCAAACAGCTGGATTAGCTACTCCCACTTGCAGGGACTTAGGATGAGGCTGCATTTCTGCAGTGGAAATAGGTTCACACTTCCTCCTGTCTCCCTCAGATATTCCCATGAGCTCCTAAGGCTGCTGATTCCTCACAACAGCCTGGCCAGCTGCTCCAGCAGCTCCTTGAGAAGGATACACCTGCAGCCAGATTCTTTTAACTTAACTAGCTTGTAGGTAAGTGTCACACAGTTAACTAAATCAATCTATGCTGGTGACAAGGGGGCAGAAGGCCCCTGGGCCCCTCCGGCCCCACAAAATGAGAAGGAAAAGGGAAAAGGGATAGGGAGATGGGAGCTGAGCTCAACGAAGGAAAGCAACCAGCAGCAACAATCTATGGAGGGAAACTTATTTTACTATGATATCGGAATGCAACATAATACAATATAATATGACCAAATTGAAATACACTAATAAATCAAATAAAATAGGAGCGAAAGAGAGTTACTGAGACCGAGTCAAAACTAAAAAGCTTGGTACGTCTAGGGAAGCACCCTGCTATACCCACTGCAAGGCAGAAAGAGATCGCCCAACCAGAAAGGGCCAGATCTCATGGCTTCCGAGATGTACAGGGACAGGTACCCAGAACTGGAGCATGAAAACTTTAACTCCCAGTGCATGACATGATGTTACAATGTAGAATACCAAAAACCAAAAATTAAAAAACCATGAAAGTATGGTGAGATATTTCCTCCATTGGAATCTGGATGGAAATCACAATGAGTTGGATGACCTACTGCTTTTCCTCTCCAGTGCCAGAGAAGACCCCAGGAGGGCCAAAAAGACAGCGAGAGCTGGAACGGTGCCTGTGGGAGATGCCGATGAGCATGGACTCCATCAGCCTGGTTCTCCAGGGAAGGAAGGTTTTGCCTCACCTCTGGGCCTGGGAAGATCACGGAGCAGATCCTTCTAGAAGCTATGTTAAGGCTTAATCTATACAAGGCACATTTGAGGCGATTCCAGACAGCCAGCACGGCTTCACCAAGGGCAGATCGTGCTCAACCAATCTGGTGGCCTTCTATGCTGGAGTGATGGCTTCGGTAGGCGCCATGGGGATGGGTGTCATCTACCTGGATTTCGGCAAGGCCTTTGCCATGGTCCCTCACCACATCCTTCACTCTAATTTGGAGAGGTGTGGATGTGAAGGACGGACTGTTTGGTGGATTAGGAATTGGCTGGCCGGACGCAGGCAAAGGGTTGTGATCACCAGTTCTGTGTCAGGGTGGAGGCCGGTCACAAGCGGTGTCCCTCAGGGGTCGGTCCGTCTGCTGTCCCTCAGGGGACCGGTGTCCCTCAGGGGACCGGTGCTCTTCAGCAACTTCATCAACGACGCAGGCGATGGAATCGAGAACACCCTCGATGTGCGACAGTGCGCGGGAAAGCGCGTGCTTTCCCCGCGGCGAGCTGAGCCGGCTGAGCCTGGCCAGACGGGCAGAGACAGCTGCTCCGGGTCCTGTCCGCAGCTCCACCGGTCTCTGCTGCCCCCTCGTGGCCAATCGGCGGAAGTGCGGCCGTGTTCTTCGGAAGCAGGCAGCTTCGCAGGCAGCACGACGCATGCGCGCCTAGGTGCGGAAGTGGCGCCTCCGCGTTTTGACCGCTCTGCGCAGCGAATCCGCCCATCTCTATTGCCAGAAGTCCTCCAGACGGCCGCGCGCATGCGCGCGAAGAGTACGGGCCGCACGGATTTCGGGCGGGCGTCCAATTAGCTCGTCGCCGCCGTGGGCTGGCAGGCGTCCCCCAGCCGTTTCGAAACGCTCTCGGCAGCAGCGGGACGCGCGCAGCTCGGAGGTTCGCGGTCGCGGCTCCTTCCCTGCAGCGCGGGGCGCCGTGCCCGGAGCCGTCCCGGCACCGCAGCCTCCCGGGACCGGCACGGAGCGGCTCCGCGGTCACCCCGGGCGGCGCCCTGCCGAGTTTCCCAGGAGCTGGTGAACGGGCTTTTCCACCCGTCCTGTCCCAGCCCCGACAGCCGAGCTCGGTCGCGTGGCGGTGCCCCACGGCTCCGGGCGCGTCGCCCCGCGCTGCGGGGACGGAGCCGCTCCCGCAGGGCGCGGCCGTGTTGCTCCGCGCGCGCCGGCGACGCCTGCAGTACCGCCCGGCAACCACCGGGCGGCAGCAGAGAGCCGCGGCGCAGGCGGCGGGGGCGCGAGCCGCTGTGCGGGGGGACGGCCGAGACGCCGCGGCAGAGCGGCAAGCGAGCAGGAAAACGCGCCGTGCCAGGCCGAGAGGGGAGAGGCGGCGCCCCCCCGATCGCCTGCCGATCGCTGACGGGATACCGCTCAGCGACGTCTCGGCTGCGCGTCCGGGGATGCCCCGGAGCGTGCCTCTGCTGGCTGCCCGGACAGTGAAGGACCAGGTACGGACGCACGTCTTTCCCCGCGCCGGCGCGGTGCTCCCCCCCGGAGCTCCTTACGGCACGTTAGGGCTCCTTCCTGGCTGCGGGTCCTTTTCCTCCCGCCTTTCCCTTGCTTTCCCCGGGTTTTCGCCTCGCTTTGCCCTGTCATTCCCGCTGCCTTGCTCTGTATTGCTCTGGAATTCCCATATGTAGCGTAGGATAAGTTGCTTTTTGCACAGAAAGCTGCTGAACAGAGTGAAGTTGAGGCTGGGGCGTTCCGACCTGGGCAGAATTGGCACAGGCACAGGTCAGGCAATTACATGGGGTAGGGGAGGGTCTGGTACGGGGCAGAACACGTGTGCAGAGTGTTGCAAGCGCCGTCCTCCCGTCTCCGTAAAAAGCACAGAACCAACCCAAAGACGGTGGGTTGGTAACAGGCATCGTATGGAAATGAAACGTAGGGTAGCGACAGCGTTGGAAGACTGTGAGCCTGAGGTGCTCAACCAGTGAGTGCCAGGAGAGGCTTGACCTGCGTCAGACCCAGGGCGTGTAACGGAGTGGCTTTAACCAACTAGTTGGGCAGTTTCTCCCTGGTCGCCCTGCACTGCGATAACAAATATCGACAACGATGCGATGGCATCGAGCGCGCCCTCAGCAAGTCTGCAGATGACACCAAGCTGAGCGGTGCAGTCGATACATTGGAAGGAAGGGAAGCCATCCAGAGGGCCCTGGACAGGCTGGGGAAATGGGGCCATGAAAACCTGATACGGCTCAACAAGGCCAAGTGCAGGGTGCTGCACTTGAGCCAGGGCAGTCCCAGGTATTTATACAAACTGGGGGACGATCTCCTTGAGAGCAGCCCTGCGGAGAAGGACTTGGGGGGCCTGGTGGACGAGAAGCTGAGCATGAGCCAGCAGTGTGCGCCTGCAGCCCGGAAGGCTAGCTGTGTTCTGGGCGGCATTAAAAAAGGGGTGGCCAGCAGGGAGGGGGGAGGTGATCGTCCCCCTGTGCTCGGATCTTGTGAAGCCCCATCTGCAGTGCTGCGTCCAGGCCTGGGGCTCCCAGTACAGGAAGGACATGGAGCTCTTGGAGCGGGTCCAGAGGAGGCCCACTAAGATGATCAGAGGGCTGGAGCACCTCTCCTGTGAGGAAAGGTTGAGGGAACTGGGCTTGTTTGGCTTGGAAAAGAGAGGGCTCTGGGCAGACCTCATTGCGGCCTTCCAGGACTTGAAGGGAGCGTATAAACAAGAAGGGGAACAGCTGTTGGTGTGGGTAGATAGTGAGAGGACAAGGGGGAACGGTCTGAAACTCGGACAGGGGAGGCTTAGGTTAGATGTTAGGAGGAAGATTTTCACACAGAGGGCGGTGGCACGCTGGAGCAGGTTGCCCAAGGAGGTTGTGGATGCCCCATCCCTGGAGGCATTCAAGGCCAGGCTGGCTGTGGCTCTGGGCAGCCTGGTCTGGTGGTTGGCGACCCTGCACATAGCAGGGGAGCTGACATTAGATGATCACTGTGGTCCTTTCCAGCCCAGGCCGTTCTGTGATTCTTTGAACTGCCTGTGTTTCAAGTAAGGAAGGGTCGTGCTCAGCACCACGGTCCCAGGGGACATTCCAAGAGGCAATAGGCAGAGAGAAGAAAAGTTCAGGACAGCTACAAGGAAGAATCTTTGCAATGAGCTGCTTTTCTTTTGCGCTATCCTTTGTAAGGCAGAGGGGCAGCCAAAAAGAAGCTTCGTATGTAACTTCCAAACCTGGCATTTTGCAGATAACACCTCTCCACCCATCTTTGTTTTATAGCCCCTAACGATCCCTTGTGTCTCAGTTATAAGAGTTGTCATGGACAGGCTGCTTGTCACAGGTCATTTTTAGATATAAATCAGTGACGGGGGGGCTCAGGCCTCGGGAAGAAGCCCCTCTCCTGGATCTTCCTCTATTTCCTCTGCTTCTTCTCCTTTCCGTTCTAAACGTGCCAACACCCGTTTCCATTTCTGGCCTTCCACAGGGGCAGCTGACATTGATAATGGTGCCTCCTGCAAGTGATCAAGATTGACTTGGAGGCTACCTCTTTTGGTTTGGATCTCACTTTGGAAACTCTCTCTCTCACCGATAGTATTATATAGAGCTCTGTAAGCACAAGCTAAGTCCCAAATAAGCCGTTCCTCCTCAGATCTTTCTGAGCTGCACCGTCCCTCACCCAAATGCTCACATAGTTCCTCAGGGTCCCACAGGTGTTCAAGGGTAAAATCCCCAGACACCGGGGGTCCCCATGCTTCTAATCTCTGTCCTAAACCTCTCCATATTCCCTGCCAGTCCACATTCTCTGGCTTTGGGGAAAGCTTCCTCCACACAATGTAAAATCCTATCGCAGAGAATACATGCAGAGAGACTGATAGCACATACCTAAGCCGGCACCCTGAGCATGAATAATGAACTGGGAAAAACACCTGGAAGCCAGTCTAAACATCACCTTGTCTGTTACATTGTCCGGGATGTATACGAACCAGTCAGGTATCTCCATCAGTGCCCTTAACCGACTATACATATGTGCCAATCCAAAATTGAACACAAGGAGCTTAAAAAGGGTCCAATATGTTCCGAGGAACGTAAAGGTCCTTAGACCTCTATATAACCTTATTAAAATAAAGTAAAAAACCAAACTTACTTGCATTCTCCACCACTAGTTGTCACGGGATATCCTTAGATACAAGTCCGTGACAGGGGGGCACAGGCCCCGGGAAGAAGAGAGGGGAAAAAAAAAGATGCGAAAGGTTTGCCGCGACCTGGCTGGCCCCGGGCCACGTGCTCTCCGGGAGAGGAGGAAGGGCAGAGAGCTAGCTGATTTTAGTTTTAATAAAGAGAAAACACAGCGGCAACGATCTGACGTGTATCTGTAATGTTGGGTACTCGCTGTTGCACCTTCATCCCCAATAACAGAGCCCCAGATGGCACAATAACATTGCAAGGACTTACCACCCTTGCTGATGAATTGGCAGAGAATTCAGGAGT
>JAPSGF010000141.1:0-85149 GCA_035772895.1 Perdix hodgsoniae
TTTTTAGTTCTGCATGGCTTGTTTAACACTGTAAGGGACAGGGATGTACTACAGTTTTATGTTTGCATTTGCAAAAGTTTGTCCCTTTTTTTTTTTTTTCTCAACAGGTCTTTAATGATCTAAGTAGGAAGAGAGTTCCCCCTGACTATGGGGATAGCTCTCGTTTACATCAGCACTTGAATGGTGCATCTCCTGCCCAGTTTCTGAAAAAGTGCCGAGAAAAGGAAAACACTGCAAGTGTAACTTCATGTTTCTGTAATTTGAAAGGCAAGCAGTGTTAATGGAGGAACATAGTTGGTCCAGATTTTGCACTGGAGAGGAATACCGTATGAAAAGGAATATTTTTGGTGTGCTTTCAGAGCATCAGTTCTGACTACACCTGTGTAAACTAGAAGTCAAAAGAAAATAATGTTCGCAATCAGATTTTTTCCCTCTAATTCAGTTTTAATTCATGAATATGAAGTTTTGTGGGCAGTTTTCCTGGCAGCAGAACTTTTCTTGGCATATTATGAATTCTTCCAGCTTTTCTGCATGTCGTTGGTGATTTTAGAGGCAGCTTTTCAAAGGTATTTTCCAAATACAGAGAAATGTTATATGCAATTTTTTTTGTTTGTTTGTTTTTTGGAATGGTTGAATATCTGACGCGTGTTCAGCTGGGTAACATGGGCTTACTCCTTTGCTGAGAGGTATGGGGTGGGCTGACTATACTGTTCGCTCATGGAGTCTCTAAACGCTGCAGGCATGGCACAGATGAAGCCTGGTTTCTTTCGTGTCAGAGCTGAGGCTCTCTTCAGGTCCTTTGTTGCCTCACAATGGTGGTGAATTTGTGATTTACTCAGCAGAGGTCATGTATGTTGGCCATTCATCATCATGCAGTTTGTACAGGCTTAATGTTTGAGAAAACTGTTTGACGTTGTTTGAGATTGATAGTTTCCCGGGGTCCTGGTGATAGACAGAAGGTTTCAATCAGCACTGTTTTCTTAGAAAATGACATTAAGAAATATCCCATAGGCTAAAACCAAACATCTTTTGTTTGCTTTATTCTTATTCTGACATGGAAACCCTTTGATTAATCTGTGAGTTCACTAGCTATTCAAAATAACTGTCTCAAGGGGAAATCAAACAATAATGTTTACTTTGGATCTTTTTAGATCCAGCCAATACTGGAAGAGAACCTAAGGACATTGTTAAGATGAAGGATTTTTGAAGGATGAGTAAAGCGTTCTGATGGGTCCCAGAATTTTTGTATCATATAACCCAAACCTACCAAGTTTTCTGTGCTGGTCAGAGACCAGGAACTACTGAAACTACCACCTCAATCTCAAACACAGTTCAAACTAGTTCATGTTTCCAAAGATGCCTTTGAAGGACAAAAGACAAATGATAATGATGTGCCTTTCCCCACTTGCCATTCCAGCTTCAAAATGCATTTTTAGAATGCTTCCTTTCCATCTTGGCATCGAAATCACTGCTTGTACCCAGTGTTTGACTATTACTGTTATATCCTCACTGAGATAAGCGGTAGCTTGATTAGCGTGTCTTGAGTTCTGCTTTGTCACAGCTGTAGATGAAATATTTTCAGTGTTCATCTTAAATTGGAGAAGCTTACTGTGTAAAACTTATGCAAACTGAGGGCCACATTGAGTTAATAGAAATTGTTTTGGGCTGCATCTAAAGTATGTATTAATGTTTATAAGTAACAAAACTTCTTTTTTAAAATGCTTTTTAAATTAAAACATAAAAAGAGAGCAACAAAACAAAACAGAAAAAATAACCCAACAACTAGTGGAATATTTAACCCTGTTTTTGTGAAACTAACACATCAGTGTCTGATTGGATGGAAGTGGTTGCAATTCTCAGTAAGCATCTCAAGACATTTATCAGAGATTTTTGATCTGATTTTACTTTTTTCGTATTTCGTCCTTGAAGACAGCTGTTCACAGATGCCAAAAAGCCATGACATGAATAAGGTAAGACTTACCTTATTCAGAAGTCAGAGGTAGGGTAGGTCCTATAAAGATCTGGTGAAGTGACATGATGGGATTTTTCTTTGAGACGAATGGCTGGTTGCAGTTCTGTACATTCCATTTGAAAATTTGCAGGTGCTTTGTTTCAGTTGACTGAAAGTGAAGTTGCAAATATAGAAAAAATTGAAAAAAAAATTTTTTTTTGCAATCTTGAAGCCTGTTTTTAAATTCCTTTATAAAAACAGAAAGCATGGCTGCATATTTTTTGCTTTTCACAGCCAGTGTATCAAAATGAGCAACATTATTTGCTATAACTTGAGCTTGCCATAATTTAAGTTTCATTCTGAACACTGTTACGGTTTGAAACATGGCATAGTTGATTTTCACCTTGAAAATACAAGTTTATCTCATGTAAATGAGCAGTCAAATCCACTGAAAAAAAACAGGAATGATGATCTTCTGGTTTAGCACTAGTAGGAGGCCATGCATTACCTGCCTCTCTCTTACTCCCCCTCCTCAGCAGAACAGGGGGAGAAAATATGATGAAAAGAGCTTGCTGGTTAAGATTATAGCATCACAGAAACCTTAGAGTTGGAAGGGACCCCTGAGGCCATCTAGTCCAACTCTCCTGCAGTGAACATGGACACCACAGCTAGATCAGGTCGCCCAGGGCCTTATCCAGCCTTGCCTTGATAGTCTCCAGGGTCGAGGCATCAACCACTTCACTAGGCAGCCTGTTCCTCACCCCCCTCACTGTAAAGGATTTCTTCCTTGTATCTAACCTAAATCTACCTTCCCTGAGCTTGAAGCCGTTTCCCTTTGTCCTGTCACCACAGACCCTGCTAAGTAGTCTGCCCCCTTCTTTCCCATAGCTCCCCTTTAGATACTGAAAGGCCGCTATCAGGTCACGTCTCAGCCTTCTGTTCTCCAGGCTGGGCAGCCCCAGCTCTCTCAGCCTGTTCTTATAGGAGTTCCATCACTTGGATCATTTTGGTGGTCCTTCTCTCGATGCGCTCCAGCAGGTCCATGTCTCTGTAGTACTGAGGACTCCACATCTGGATGCAGTACTCCAGCTGAGGCCTCACCAGTGTACAGTAGAGCAGCAGGATCACCTCCCTTGACCTTTTGGCCACACTTCTTTTGTTGCAGTCCAGAGTACAGTTGACTTTCTGGGCTGTGAGGGCACACTGATGGCTCATTTCCAGCCTGCCATCCGCCAGTACCCCCGGGTCTCTTTTGGCAGATCTGCTCTTAATTCTTCCATCCTCCAGTTTTTATTGGTAATGGATGTTGCTTTGACACCGGTGCAAGACTTTGCACTTGGATCTCTGCACTTGAACCTCATGAGATTCACATGGCCCCACTGCTCAAGTCTGTCTGGCTCCCTCTAGATGACATCTCATTCTTCCGGTGTGTCAACCACACCCCACAGCTTGGAGTCGTCAGCAAACTTGAGGGTGCACTCAACCCCACTGTTGGTGACACTGATGAAGAAATTAAAGACTATCGGCCCCTAGCACTGACCCCTTGGAGAACAAGATAAGGACTGGGACATCACTGATTACCACTGTGGGCAAAACAGATTCAGCATGGAGAAGATTAATTTGTTTCCATTTAATAATCCCATCTACTCTCTTCTGCCTCCCTCTTCTGCAAGGAATAAAGCTGGGGTTAGTCCATAATGCTTTCTCTGCCACTCCTTCATAATTACTCTGCCCCTGCCCCGGCGTGTGGTCCTTCCCATGGGCTGCTGTCCTTCTCAAACTGATCTTCTATAGGCTTCCCACAGGCTGCAGCTTTCCAAGCACTGCTCTGACACAACTCCTTACCACCAGGCCCATCCTTCAGGAGCAGATGGCTCCAGCACAGATCCCTGTGGGTGGCAGCTCCTCCAAACCTCTGTTCCACCGCAGGCTTCTCTCCACAGGCTGCATGTAGAGATCTGCTCTGCATTATGCCTGTAGGGTTCAGTGGGACAGTCTGTTCCATCATGGGACTCTCTTGAGCCGCAGGGAACTTCTGCTTCACACCTAGGGCACCTCCTGCCCTGACCATAGTGGCTGCAGGGCTCTTCCTCACGGATATTCTCACTCCTCTCCTGCATTTGCTGCTGCACAGCAGTTTTTCACCTTCTTAAATCTGTTTTCTCGGAGGCTTAGCCGGCCAGCATCACTCATGGCTCAGCTCTGGCAGCAGCAGGTCCTTTTTGGAGCAGCTGGAGCTGGCTCTGCTCTGACATGTGGGAGCTGCAGGTCTTGCCTCTGTGAGCGCTCTGCCCACTACCCAAACTTTGCCACATGAAGCCAACACAGAAATTGCAGGTAACATAAATTGGGAAAAGCTGGGAAAAGGCAGGTCAGTTGTGCCTTCAAGAGTTTTGCTCTATTAGTAGAAGATGAAAACAAACTTTGGCTGTTCAGTAGCTTGCACAAATTCCTTGTTCTCTGTAGGCTTCACGTGATTGTTTTAAAAAGACTAGTTGTCCTGATATACCTCTTCCCTTCCCTTTGATGCTTCCATGCTGTTGTCATTTGACATGATGTTAGTGAAAAATTCCCTGTTCATTACTGGACAGAAGTTTGCTGAGAAGCTTTTAGCTCGAGTGCACCACTCTGGCCATCAGAGTGTTAGGTCATCAAAGGAAGGGAACGGCAAAGTCTGCTTCTGACAGCCTCAGCATCTATTTGTCCCATTTTGCGGTATTGATGTTGTTGTGCAGTCCTACTGGTACAAAGCAGAAATAGGCCTTAGGAAGGTCAAGCAAAGCAAATCACAGAGGTGCTGCCAGTGAAATTTCTACCAGTAATGGTAGAGCCAAAGTTGAGGGTGGGGCAGCAAAATAGGACAGGAAGGAAAGATGGGCAGAAGCAAGGTAGTGTTTCTGCCAAGGTGTTAAACTAATACATTCAGTGATTTTTAGCATGCCTGCTTAACAATATTTGAAGAATGATAATTTACTAGGAAAAGTAGGAAATTGTTTATATGCAGAAGGATCATTTGAAGGCTAATGCTACCTTCCATCAGAGCCTGAGGCAGGAGAGAGTTTGGGTGTTGCAGCTGTGAATGCAGCTCAAGGTCTCAGTGCCAGTACAGAGCATGAGAGCTGGGTAATTGTTCTGTAGATATCTACAACCAAAGGCACTCCTCCATAGCATGCGGATCATAACGGTGCATGCAGGAGATGGAGATGGAAGGCATATGACTCTGTAAACACAACAGTAATTTGCGTAAGGAATTTATTTTCATAAACAATTGTTACAGGTTTCTTTTTGTTCTTTGTCGCGCCCTTTTCTTAATACTGCTATTCGAATACATTTTCCGTGTCTTTCTAACCTTGGGTTAGTTCTAGCAGATGTTTTTGAAGTGCTTTGTTTGTGTTCCATTGAGTGGCTGCAGGAAATCTCAGGTGATCTTTGTTCCTTCTTACAAACAGCCATGAATGAAATGAGTTTCCTACAGTGTACTGTTTCATCAGCTGCACAGTTTTCTTTTCACGATTTTGACTGCAAACTTCGCATTGTTTCATGTCTACTTGGTAATCTATTTTGTGCTACAATGAAGAAGCAGTGATTTTCAAATGTTTCCTTTTTCTCTAGAGGTGTTTTCCCAGTCAGGCTCTCTAGATTTGTCCAACTGCGCTTTTGGCCCATGAATTGTACACGTTTCATAGAATTCTGAAGCTTTTCCATTTGCAACTTGTAATTTGTGCTACCTGGAGCAGTCATGCTGCTGACTGTTCTTTCTGTTTTAGAAAAAGAGTGTCTAGTAATTGCAATTAAAATGAGGAGGTGAGATGCCACCATGCAAAAGTTTATTCCTGGGTTTCGTAAGTTGTCCAAGTTTCTCTCTAAACTGAAGGTGGAAGTCTCAGAGAAATGAGCCAAGCTCAGAAATTCTTTCCTCTAACTTATTTTAACCATCAGTGCTGCAGTGGCCAGATTGTGGTTTAGGGGCAAACCCAAATCACGCGCTTGTTAGTAAACTTAAAAGCTTGGGTCGCTAGCAGTAGATAACCGCACTGTCTCTGGATCTGTTAGTCTGGCTGATAATGATAGAAGGCAGGGAGGCAGTCTGCAGTGCAAAGGGCAAATACTGTTGTATCAGTGAAGACCTCTATGTGGACAACTGTTCTGAAAAAAATGCAACTCTTTTCAGAGCTAATTTTTAACTGGTGGTTTGTCAACCTCCGGCTTTCATCTTATAATTGCCTCTTGTTGTCGTTTCTCTCTGAAGACTGTGATTCTCCTGTTAGTGCCCAGGTTAAAGAATCCTTGCATGGCAGGTATCTAGTTCAACATGTTTAACATGTGCGGCTAAAAGTTTCAGACAGCCTTGGTTTTCCAGCCTTTAGCAAAAGGCAGAAGAGTGTTTGATGCTGACTTTGGGAATGGGTCCCTCCAAGATAAAGGTAATTAATTGTAGGAAAAAATGGACACATTTAGTAGAAGTATTGCAACCACTGAGAGGGAGCGGTTTTGCAGAGTAATGCAAAATTTGAGGCAAGTAAAAAGAAGCACTGGCTTTCTTTTAACAAGATTTGTTGATACATTGCTGGAAAGAGGGAAGTAAGTTATGTGTGGAGAAAAGTTGCATTAAGTACCTAAGCTAACAAATGCATATACAAAGTATTACCAGAGAAGTGTGGTGAACTCCTGAACTCTCAGAGTGATTCTGTAAGGCTACAAAAAGCCTGTAACAGACCTTAAATATGCTGATAAGTAACATTTTAGCAGTCATTTAGCTCATTTTTCTGATTTTAGACCAGTGATTCAGCTGTGTAAATGTCAGTCAGTTAGCACTGTAATAATCCCAAGGAATATTTTTTTCTGGAATAGAAATCTGAGGCAGAAATACGAGGATCCACATGCTGAATGTGTCCATAAGCCTCAGTGGCTGGCTATCCAAATGTACCGAGGAGAGGTGTAAGCCTTTACGTGGAAAGGACGTGGCGGAAGTTTTTAAACACATTTAAATATAGCACCAAATTTTTGGCATGTCTCTGGTGGGATCAGTCACGATGGCGTCAAGTGCATAAAGCTGTCTTAGGGATCGAGATGAACCTTAGGGTTCATTAGAGTAAGCAGAAATAAAAGAAGTAAAAGAAGTGTGGCCAGAACGTTAAGAGAAGTGGTCCTGCCCCTCTGCTCTGTGCTGGTGAGGCCTCACCTGGAGTACTGCGTCCAGATGTGGAGTCCTCAGCACAGGAGGGACGTGAACCTGTTGATGTGTGTCCAGAGGAGGGCCACAGAAACGATCCAAGGGATGGAACACCTCCCCTATGAGAACAGGCTGAGAGAGCTGGGGCTGTTCAGCCTGCAGAATAAAAAGATCTGGGGAGATCTGATAGCAGTCTTTCAGTATCTAAAATGGGACTGTAAGAAAGAAAGGGACAGGCAGACAGCGATGTCTGTTGTGATAGGACAAGGGGAAATGCTTTCCAGTAAAAGAATAGAGATTTAGACTGGATATAAGAAAAAAGTTCTTTTATGATGAGGGCAATGAAGCGCAGGAACATGTTGCCCTGAGAGGTGGTGGATGCCTTGTACATGCAGGCATTGGGGGTCAGGCTGTGTGGGGCTCTGAGTGACCTGATCTACTATAGATGTCCTTGTTCATTGCTGGGGAGTTGGACTAGATGACTTCTAAAAGTCCCTTCCAGCTTACAGAATCCTGTGGTTCTGTGGCAGGTTTTCCAAAGCCAGTCCCAAGTAAGAGCTTTGAGGTCGTACAGGAGTGTACCACTGATCTGTGCCTGTCTCTAACTGTAGCTAGTGGAGTATAAGTGAGATGTAGTCTTTTTCTCAGGATGTGCTGATTGCTGAGAGTTATCTGAAAGGAAGCAGCCTGAGATCAACGTCTTCCTTTGTTTACTGGACACCTCTGAAGGCAGGACATACTCCTGCCTGAACTTCACACTTTGTAGGAACTTTCACACTCTGCTCTGCACTGGCTTGAAAAGTTTCTAGAAGTTGCTAAAAGTTGCTCTTGAACATAGTTGATTTTAGGAACTGGAAAGTGTGAACAACTTGCAGGCTTTCACCTGTAGATATTTTAATGAAAACTGGTGGGGGACAATTAAGATGACAGCGAAATATTTCAGTGTTTAATCTGTATTAATCTATATAATCTGTATTAATCCATTGAACTCTCCCTGATTTCTGCAGTGAGAATTAAATAGAGAGCTTGTGTGGACCTCCAACATTCAGATTTGCACACAGCAATCTGCCAGCATCATTTGGAAGAGTAGTCTTGTTCAGGGACTGGGAAATGTGGTAACTGTGGTTTCAAAGAAAAAGATCCAGTCTCTGTAAAGCTAAGGGGAATGCGTCATTACATGCGTCAGCATTAAACTGATAATGTGTGCTCAGTTGTCTCAAACAGGAATTTATACGGCTCCTCTCAGATGCTTGTTTTTAAAAATGCAAATGGAGAATTTGTTGCCATCATTCCCTCGATTTGAGTCTGAGATTTCATAGCTGACGTCGTTTTTATAAAACAGCCCCATTGATTTGGAAAGGCTTGGTTCTGAGAGAGCTCCTTTGCTGTCTTTGGATTTCTGTTCCAACAGATTCAGACATCCATTTCACCGTTGCCTTATCATGCTTCTGAGTGCTACAGCTTTATTCACTGTATTTAAAAAATGAAAAAAGAAGGATATTTCAGGTCACAAGAGGAAGGGCCATACAGTGACTTGGGAAGTATAAATGTGCTGTGTATTCTAGTGGCTCTTCTTTGCAATCACATTTTTTCTCCTCTGGAAGTTGTCACTTGTTCTTCTGCACAAAGGCAATAAGAAAACTATCCAGTCTAATACAGATGCATTGGGCTGTGGGTTGCCAGCTGGTGTATTTTCTGTTGTGTTTTAAGGGTTGCTGCCAAAGCTGTCATTCTAGTCCGGATCTATTCCTCAGCAGTTCATACCTGCCATATATACAGAACCTTAGGCTGAGATGTGGCAGACTATGGAATGAATCATGATTGCTGCTGTGAAGAAGCATGGTGAGATTCTCAATGACTTCCTGAGCATTCTGTATCTGTTTTCCCAACCTGCTACTTGAATGGAGCACTAGAGGGTCTTCAATGCACATCATGGAGGCTTTTGGCAACCCAGCTGACTGAGGCTGTTGCATTACGAGAAGTACAAGTCGCAGTATTTTTCCTTTTGGGCAACAATAAATGTCGTGTACATTAAGTCTATAGTTTCTTTACACTTAGTTGGATACAGTCCCGCAGCATCGGACAGATTTTCTATGTAATCCCTGCTTAGCTGGTCTGCACAGGATCTCTAACTGTGGTGTACTCCTAGAATATCAGATTTCTTGTGTTTGTCCTTTGGAGTGAGATAGAAGATGTGCACCTATTTCTATGCACTAGTGTTTGAGTAGAAACATGGTTCACTGTATGGTGAACATCTGTTCCTCGATCTTATTCATGAATTTGCTACTATTACATACGGTAGTTTGCCAGAAAAGGGAAAGAAATGTGTACCATACATTTGTTCTGTCTCTCAATTCAGCAGGCTTTGTCTTTGCAGCTTGTAGTAGCAGCCCTTGGGCTTTTTCTGTACGTAAGCTGAAGCTGAAATTTATGCAAATGGGTCTACTCGGTAATAATTGTGATTACTAACTTGTTAATTTCTGAAGCTGCTTGGTTATTTTATTTATTTATTTATTAAGAGGAATTTGAGCTGGGTATCAAAATAATGTTATCACAAATGAAGTGTTCTTGAAATCATTCTCGTTGTTTTTCAAGGGTAGTTTGACTAAGAAAAGCTGCATAAACACAGACTGATAGCAGAAGGTGCCTCTTATTCAGACTTCTGGAGTCAGAGCCACAAGGATTTGCTGAAGCTGAATGTGCTGCACATGAGTGTCTAATTTTGATAGCATTCTTTCCATCCATAGGAACTTGGAAATGGCCTCAGTCAATCTCATGTTCTGGTTTTAGCTGGTGAACCTCTGTGATGAACAGGGCAGCAAGCAGTGACCCATTCTAAAGTTAATGCTAACAATATTTTGGAGAAAAAAATACATTTATATAAGATTAATCATAACGTCATTAGTAATGGGTTCTTATGTGGATGTAGCAACTTGCATTCTTATCCCATATGCAAATGCAAGACCTTTTTCAAGCATGCCCACTTCCATTGAAACCCGGTGGCATTTGCAAGTGAAGATGACTCTGTGGCAGAAAGCTACTGCTCAAGAAAAGAGGTGAAAAGATCAAACCCAATTTCTTACTGAATGTGTTAGAAGGATCCCTTCTGTTCACTGGAACCCACAAACTGTTTTCTCACTGAGTGCACTGCCAGAATGGCACTGCAGTTATTTATTACATGCTTAAGGAAGCTTTGTGAAAGTTTTCCTTTGTGGCAATTTCTGATGGAAGTTTGAAAGATTTATTCCAAAACTCCTGGAATATGGCACCACCATTCCACGAGAGCTTAATAACCTGGTGTTGTGTTACTACATGTACCAGTTTTTGTCAGCTTCAGTAAGATGTTGTCTCCAAAGCATTCTTGTTCCACATGCTCTGGGTACATCAGTAAAACCTGAAACTTTCTTTTCAACAACTCTTTACAAAAACAACTCTTTACAAAAGAGTTGAAAGAGAATATTCTCCTTCCTGGAATACTTCACAGCTTTCCTAGCAGTCAGGGACCCCCTTTTGGGATCTCCTTTCTGCTTTCAGTGCTGTCAGCCTGAAGGGATTCCTTTAAACGAACGCAGGGTGTTTTATTTTTGAGGCTTACGGTTCACTTGAGC
Organism: Perdix hodgsoniae; assembly: GCA_035772895.1. Lineage (NCBI taxonomy): Eukaryota > Metazoa > Chordata > Aves > Galliformes > Phasianidae > Perdix > Perdix hodgsoniae. The sequence goes on from JAPSGF010000141.1 coordinate 10,733, forward strand.
AACTACAATTCACCATCCAGAAGAAGTCAGTACACAGCTCAGAACGGTTGTGAACAACAAGCTGTCTTGTTTATATGGAATGGTAGCTGAGGAATGATTTCATGTGTTCAGGAGAAGTTTTCTCTATTTGTGCTCTTTGGAAGAAAGGAAGAAGGACACATTTTTTGTCAGGCTAGTGCAGAAGGAAGCCAGTAGCACATTGAGCTGGCTGTGTCTTCCTTTGTGAGGGAGAGAGAAGTTTTGGAAGAATTTGTATAAGAGAGGTATAAGAAGAAAAGATTGAGGTGTGGTGTTGAAAATGTGCAGCGAATCATAGTTTTAAAGCTTTGAAAATAGAAGTGGAGATGAGCCATGCAGCTCATCTGCAGCTTTGCAGACTTAACTAGTTGAAGGAACATGCTGCAGGTATTCACAATCCATGCACTTTGCACGTTAATGGGACAAGCATCCTGCATGCATGCATGCATTATGCATGATACCCACGCATAATGGGTATCCAGGCTGCACTGGTGTTAATATTCTCTGGAGTGATATATAATGCTTTAAAAAAATAATAAAAATCAACATAATAAGAAAAAGCTCTTTAGGAAGGGTAATTATTTGTACACAGATACTGTTCTGAATGAAACAGAGGAGAATGCTTGGAAAGGTTACTCAGAAATTTTCTATTTCAAGAATGCTCTGAAAACAGCTCCATTATTATTAATTATTTACCTGTTATTCAGTTTGGATTTAGAGTTGGGGTCTTTGAGCTGTGTAACCTTCATGGACTAAGTCAAGTTCATTGATTTCCTTTATTTTCTGTCTACCTGAGTCATAAAAACGCTAGTGAATATTTGAGGGAAACATTACACGTGTGCCAACAGGAAGGGCGTAGGCTTTGGCCTCTCACCATCACTGAAGAGCCACCTTGCCTGCTTTGCACAAGTATATTGCTCTGTCGAGTTCAGTGGGCTTATTTGCAGGTGCTGGCTGAGGTTTTGATAGTGAATGCAAGCAGATATTTCCCTTGGAAGGACAGTGTGGGAAACTGTCTTCTGGAAATGGCCTAGCCTCTTTTTCTAAAGCTTACACCTGCCTGAGCTGTCTGTGGGCTCAGAGGAAGTTGAAGATGCTTAGCAATGTACAAGGCCAGGCTTTTCCTTTGGGCAGTGGTGATATTATTCCAAGGAATAAAATGGGAAATAACTGTGCAGAGAACAAGGGCTCTCAAACTTTTTCCATAGTATTTGGCACACGTTCAGGGGAAATTTGTGGTCTGGATATCACAGAGAATTTTTGTAGGAGAGGAAATATCTGCCTTTGTTAACCCCATTTAGAAAGGCATTAGCTGTATCATTATAATTAAACAGCTAGATTTAGAGCTGATATCATACGACCAAGGGTTCTGTGTAGGTGCTCTGCTGGTGACCGTAATCTGAGAAACACATGTGATGTGTGCAGTAGTCTTAAAACAGTTTCATTTTGGAGACAATTAACACTCGTTGTCTCCTTTTTTTCACAGTAATTGACTGGACTCCAATGGGACTGGGCGCAGCAGAAATTTCAGTTCTGATGTTGAAAGGAAAAGAAAAAGAAAGAATGAAAATATAGGTTCTGATCATTCTAAAATGAACTTCTAAAAACAGAATAGAGCAAAACGTGGTTTAGTTCTTACAGAATAGGTCAAAATCATAGAATTATTGAGGTTGGAAAATGACCACTGAGATCACACAGTCCAGCTGCCAACACATCCCACCATGCTCACTAACCATGACCATCAGTGCCACATCTACACGTGTCTTGAGCACCTCCAGGGACAGTGACTCCACCTCTTACCTGGGCAGCCTGTTCCAGTGCTTGACCACTCCTTCTGAGCAGCAATGTTTCTTAAGATCCAGCCTGGATCTCCCTTGGTCACTTAAGGCCATCACCTCCTGTCCTGGGAGGACAGGCTGACCCCACCTCACTGCAGCCCCCTTTTAGGGAGTTGTAAAAAGCAATAGGGTCACTCTGAGCTTCCTCTTCTCCAGTCAGTTTCAATAAAAGCAACACAGATAATGAACTTGTTTCCTTCCGTTGAATGTGATAATTATGTTGTTGTGTTTCTTTTGGGAAACTGACAGACTTCTCATTTTCTTGTCAGTGGTACATGTAACTGAACCCAACTCCCTTTCTGCCATGACTAGTCTATGGGGTAAAGAGAGGAAATCAGAATCTTGCTCCACCTCCTTAGTATAATTTCCTAAGAATTAAATGTGTAGAAAGTTTGTTGTAATGCTTTTACTTAGGTTAGAATGTTTTCCCAAATTTGGTTGAATTCCGGAATTGCTTCACCCACCATGAAATGGCATTTTCCAGCTAATAAATTTGCCTGGATCTCCTTCATTGGGACAGCCTGGCCTTAACTTTGTGATAGGATTTAGGACTATTTCAACCAAACTAAGATACGTGGAATGCATTGAAGATAATCTGCCTCTGGTCCCTTCTTTGGTAGAAGTAATGGGCAGCAGGTGCTGTGACTCAATGAATCAGAGAGAGTTTGAGATAATGGATGGCAAAGCAAAGACAACGTAAATTTTTTTTACCTGAGAGCAGCTGATGGTTTGGCAGGATTTTCTTGTAACGACTGTGCTTCAGTTTGGCCAGATGATTGATGCACACTGTACTCTGCATAATCTTCTTTGGTGATGGATGTTGGTACCGTGAAGCAACAGTTACTCACTGTGCTGCCACTGAGCATGAATTTTGAATGACTTGTGGCACAGAGCTGCCTGGTAGTTCAATCAATGAAATGAAAGTCAGGAGGAGCCCAAGATAATGTTCTTCCTGCACATTAACCCCTTTGGCTCACGTACAAGCAGTGTTTCTGATAACAAGTTAAGGGATCACGTCCCTAGATTCCCTGCGCGTGGGATGAAGGAAGGAGAAGGCTTCTGAACCACTGCTTACTGTTGTTCTCTCCCCATTCTGTCACCAAGAAGGAGTTACTGAACAACACTGTTGCTTTCTTGACAGCAAACAAGCAGATGATCTGTGTTTAAATACGTAGTTCTGTGTCAAAGATACCACTGCCAGTCGGAGTGGTATTGATGTGGCTAAGACAGAGAAATAATCGGGTTTTTTTTAATGATTTTTTTTTTTTTTCTCGGCAGCCTCAGTGTTTAAGGGATGCGGAGCAGAAGGAAACCTAGGTGGAAGTTGCTGCTGGTGCAGTGCACATGGGCAGTCCGGGTGCTTCTCAGCTCAGCTCAGTGGAAACTGACTGTAATTGAAAGCGCTGATTCCATGGCAGCAGTGCAATACACACTGGAAATACACATTGTGTGACGAATTTCATTCATGTAATTGTCTAGCAGTTTGGGCTCCCGACGTGCTAAATCAAGTGAGGGCAGAGAGTTAATTTAGGGCACGAGCTGTGAATTGGTTTGTGGAAAAGGTTATCATTCTCCTGGAGCTATAGAAAGGGCTGAGGAAGGCGAGTATGCTAGATAGAAGCCAGATTTTGGATGACATGGCTACAGTACATTCCTGCATTGTGAGCAGCACAAACAACTTGTCATTTCTGCTGCACAGCTGCAAGTGTATTTCAACATGTATTTAATTGCTGTTTAGCGAGGATGAAGGCACTGACAAAAGCATTTAATATGTCAAGATTTTCTTCCACGGCCCTTGGAGTTCTGTGGACATCCCAAAGCATACATACGCTGATCATGTGCACTAGGTCTCATGCTGGATCCAGTTTTTGACTGATTCTCACTCTCAGAGCCGTTTCTCTTTGTTCTAACCGCTGTTTAATTTTCCTCTTCCAGGTTGCGATCTCTGGTGAAGCAGCTAGAGAGAGGGGAAGCTTCGGTTGTAGACCTAAAGAAAAACTTGGAATATGCTGCGACGGTCCTCGAGTCAGTATACATTGACGAAACTAGGTGAGTGCATTACAGGGATCCATATTTGTCTTCTAGGCAGTACCAGTTGCACGGAATTGTAATGCACGCATCGCTTGGGAAAGTTGTAAGTCCTGATTTATTATTCACAGAAAACAGGATTTTAATTGTTAGAACATTGTATTTCTTGAAAAGCAGATCTTCAGTTCTTGGTCTGAAAACTTCTTGGAGTTTCACGTGGCAAGATGAGTGGAGTTTCACGGGGAGATGAAAAAAGAATCGTCAATTTAGCATACATTCTCTTGGAGAAAGATGTTCACAACAATTGTTTTTTCTACTTTTTGTGAAAGTTTCTGCGGAAAGCTCAGCATTCATACCCCTCTATTTCTTTTGAATAGAGTTAAATCCATTCACTTTTACCACGTCTTTGAAATTCAGAGGTTTTCTTACTCAGGTTTGTGGTAGAAATTGGCAGGTAAGAAATTGCGGAAGAGTTTCCCTTTTGCTGTGTGCTGTTACCCCAGTGCTGAGTCACCACATGTGATCAGAATAGGAAAGGCTAGGACTGTGTGATACTTTCTGGGAAGTCAGATGTGGCTGTCAGTGATCTCTGGCTGGCTGGGAGGTGAGGAATAGTAATGAGCTGAAGACGAGATGTGAGTGGATGATGGTGTAGTTGTGCTTCAGAAGGCTGATGCTTCTTGTTTGTCAGCCTAGTAGTGGATTTCACAATCTAGCACTTAACTGCACAAGATGACAAACAATCTGTTGTAGACCTGCAGAAAGAGGTTTCCTTAGGCTTCTATTAGAATAGATGTGAATTTCTTTTTGGTTAATGTTGTTGCAATGGTCTCTTATGGAGTTTGTTTTTTTTTTACCCTTTGTTTCCCTTCCTCTTTTAGGCGTTTACTGGACACAGAAGATGAGCTCAGTGACATCCAATCTGACTCCGTGCCCTCAGAGGTCCGGGACTGGTTGGCTTCTACCTTCACACGGCAAATGGGGATGATGCTCAAAAGGACGGAGGAGAAACCCCGGTTCAGGAGTATTGTCCATGCAGTACAAGCTGGGATATTTGTGGAAAGGTAAAGGGACATGTCATGACTTGGTTCGAGTAGCTGCTCATGCACTGGCAATTGCACCTGCAGTATTGAGTGAAGAGGACTTGAAGATGATTCTAATGTTGTTTCTACAAAGATCTGGTTGGCAAACAGCTTCTAGTAGAGTGCAAGCTGAAGCAGCACATCTGGATCTATTGTTAGCATAATGCAGATGGAATAGCACAGGTGAAATAATTTTGACAGAGAATACAAACCTCTGCGTAGTCCTAGGTCAAAACTCCAAGTTTTTGAAGTTTAGTCGGTTTGCTTTCAGGCCCTACTGTGCCTTTTGATTTCTGTTGTCTATTTTTTTTTTAATGAAGCAGATCTTGTGTCATGGTATTAATGGCCTGAACCATATAGCAGATGTATAGACAGAGACTGATGTGAAAAGTGTGGAGATCAGGAGGGGATGTCCAAAAATCCTTTGAGTTCTCTCAGCCTTTTCAGTCATGACTTGCATCAGAACGTTCTGCTAAAACGGATTTCATTTTCTGAACTCTAAAACTTTTAGTCATTTACATTTGGACTCATTTCCATTGCTACCTTTTCTTCTTGAGTAAGCACTCTTCCCTGTTGTTTCCTTGGAGCCAGCAGAAGGGCTGGTATGTGGGAAGCAGCCAGCAGACTTCAGACAGCCAGTGCCAGGTGTCTACAGCAAAACTCCAGTCAGGAGTACTGGGGGAGACTTCCACTACACCTTTTGCTGCTGATCAGAATTGCACTGACAGCCTAGCAGTTCTCTGCATGGGAGGCTAGGAGCATCACACAGTGGATCGCAGGCCGCACGGATGCACAGGGACTCCATCCACTTACTGATTGCTGACTTTTTAAAATTACTATTGTTATTTAATATGCATATCTGAAAACTCAAGAAATTGCTGCATGCGTGCTAAGAGTGGCTGCAATAATGGTAAGGCTAACAGGACAACTTGAGCTGTCCTTTTTCCCTGGGAAGGATCCCTCCCGGTTTTGACAGGCTATTAGTGAATTAATCCTCAGTCTCAGTGAAGGACTTGCTCGAGAGGGATATAAATGAATGGCGGAAAGCTGGCTGTCAGAGGCAACTGTTACCCAGCGGACTTGAATAACTGACATGAAAGAGGAACCATTCAGGTGGGAAATGGCACTGGAGGAGGGTTGTTGCTCTCCTAAGTGAAGGCAGAGAGCCTTTGCCTGAACTGTCTGAGGAGAAAAGTGCTGGGTCCTGGCAGGAGGGGGTAAGAAATTCTGTGATTCAGGCAGTGGGAGAGTTCTCCAGAACGGCATGATGTTTGTTTTTTGTGTGTGTGTTTGAGAGCAGAACATGAAAGGGAAGTGAAGGCCTTCACACATGATCATGTCAGATCGGACAAGAAAGCTTTCCATCATCTCTTTTATCTCCTGTGTTTCTGAAGTGCAAAAAAGAGTGAGCTGTGGAAAGGTGTTTTGACAGTCAGTATTTGCGAATTCACATAGCCTATTAAAAACAGCACGGCCTGAAAACAAATACAAATTCCAGGACATAGTTCAGTGCATTCTTTAGTATGGTTCCTGATGCTGATTATGTCCTTCTTCATAGACAAACAAAGAACACCTAGAAGAGTTTGAACTGATGTTATTAAAAAAAAAGAAAAGAGAAGTCATAGTGGTACGGGACTGCAGTTGATGCTTTGCAGACTGCAGGTGATTTCTGGAGTACACTGAGAATGAGCTTGAGTGCATGACAAGCAAGAAGTACAGAAACTGAAAGGGCGGTGTGTTTTGCTGCAGTGGAAAACGAGGAGCATCTTGTTTATTGGAGTGCAGCCTTTCCCTCTGATGAAGATTTGATATGAACAGATTCTTGCTAAGATCCAGCCTGGGGACCAAGGAGTGAGGTAGTGGGAAGTGTATGGCCTTGAGCAAGGCTCTACCGTGACAGTGGTAGTGCACAAGCTAGGAAGGAGGAAGGAAAATCATTGTAGTTAAGAGTTGGTTGGTCTATACAGAATCTCCTGGAACAGCATATTTCTTCGTTGTTGCTATATTGTTTAATTGTATTTATTTGTTGCCTTATCTATTTTATCTTGGTAGAATGTACAGGCGGACGTCCAATATGGTTGGTTTGAGCTACCCACCAGCTGTAATTGGAGTGCTCAAGGTAAGCCCAAGGAAGGGGTGATGGTGGGAGAAAGCTGGGGTGCCTGTGCAAAGCATCAGGGTAACACTGTGATGTTTTACGTGGGGAAGGGATTGTTTGAACTTTCCCTTCCCTTCTTTCAGATGTTGAATCACGCTCAGGTCTGTTCCTAATTTACTGGCCTGTGGGAATATTCTTAGAGTAAAATAAAAAGCTAGAGTTCAGAACCTGAAAGTGGTCATATTCTTGAAGTTTCCGGCTCTGTTCTAGTGTTCAGCTGTGAAGCTGATGAGTTAGGACCATGCTGAAATCTGTCATGACTTTGCAGAGGGAAGAATGACAATGTGGGTGCAGAGAAATGGAGAAGGAAATGTATCATTTGCTGTGAGAGAAAGGAGACAGTCAGCTGTGGAATAATATTCCACGTGGAGTGGTGAGATTTCAGATGAGAAGTGAGAGATCACAAGTAGTCTGAAAAAATTGATTTCATTCATGGGGAAATGGCAAGGCAGGATACCAATGGCAGTGCCACAAATACAGGTTAGCCACCCATTATCTCCGCCACAGCTTTGCTGAGGTGTAGTATTTATGCAGAAGACAATTTACATGTGGTTCTACCATGGCATGCAGCAGTGGAAAAAAGCATCCAAGGGCATTATACACGTAAAGATTGTGAAACAGTCGTCCTGCTCTAGCCTACACAGGAAAGATACCCAGTTAGGTACCGAATCCTTTTCATTTTGGATACTACAATTTACTTATCAAAAGATAGGGAGGATTTGTAAATGGAGGTCATGTTGGATCATTCTTGTGGCACGAAGTCCACTGAGTGCCACAAGGATGATCCCACATGACCTTCATTTACCAAATGGAAGCGTTCGTTCACCCGTTTTTCCAGCCACAGATTTACACGTGTAATCCTGCAGATGGGATCTCTTCTCTTAGAACAACACCCTGTGGCCAGATTCTGGAAGAACATGAAATCACTTCTTCTGCTGAGTTCCTCAGCAGTGCCAGAACAAGGCTAGACCTGTCAGCTGTGCTCAGCAGGCATAAGCCTCAGGGAGTCCTTCTTCCCTTTCTGTATTTGTAAGATATTAAAGGTCATAAGCAGTATGGACTGGGATAGAGGAAGTAGGACCCCTGAATATCAACCAAGGCACTGGCTAGTTTTGCTCAAGGTGAGATAATCCCATCTTGGCCATTCCAGGATGTCTTTTTTTCTTTTCTTTTCTTTTTTTTTCTTTCCTTTTTTTTTTCCAAAAGTGTTTTGAGAACAAGTTTCTGCGTGGGTGTTCTTGTGGTAGGTAATGGATGTGGCTCAAATAGGAATGTGTTGTTTAGAAGAAGTGGTGTGTCTTTGAACAGCGACTTTGTCTTAAATGTCTCCATCCCATCTTCTTAATGGGAACAGGTACCTTTCTTGTTTGTTTTAGTGAGGAGCAGTGGCCCTACCTGCCATTCGTAGAGCTGTGAGAACGACCAGATGCATTCCTTTAGACAGGAAGATGTGATCTGCTGATCAGCAGTGTTGTGTTATAGAGAGAACTTAATATTAACAAGGGCAAGTGCAGAAATATTCTCCTGCTTAGGAATGATTTCTTTTTTTTAGCCTTTTCTGATGCCCATGCTGTGGTGGAACTGTTTTCTTGGTGAGCTAATATGCAGGCAGTGAACACAGAAAATGCAGTTGTTTACCAAGTGATCTAGTGTCTGTAAGAGTTTGTGTCTGCAGTATAAACATCTGCTTGACTTTGGCTGCAAAGAATTGTCAGGCCAAGAAATGTAGAATCCTAGAATGCTAGAATGGCTGAAAAGGACCCCAAAGATCATTTAGTTTCAGCTCCCCTGCAATAGGCAGGGTTGCTGACCGCCAGACCAGGCTGCCCAGAGCCACATCCAGCCTGGCCTGGAATGCCTCCAGGGATGGGGCATCCACAACCTCCTTGGGCAACCTGTTCCAGTGCCTCACCACCCTCTGGCTGAAAAAGGTCCTCCTAATATCCAACCTCAACCTCCCCTGTCTCAGTTGAAGACCATTCCCCCCTGTCCTATCACTATCCACCCTTGTAAACAGCCGTTCCCCCTCCTTAAGATAGCCTTATGACTGTAGCTCCATCACAGGGTCTATAGGTAGCATTAGAGAACTTTCTGAACTTTCATCTGAGGCTGCGGGGCCAGTGAGCTAGAGATTTGTAAGCCAGGAACTCTCCCCGTGCCTTGCTTCTCCTGCTCTCTTTACTGACAACAGCTGTTGTCCTCCCCTGTGAGGTGCCTGTAGAGTTCTGCTTACCCTCCGATTTCTCTCCAACACGGACAGCACATCTGTGCTAAGCTTTTATAGGATCATAAAATCCTCTCATTTTCAAAGTGTTGCTGCTGCTGCAAGCCTCTAAGCAAAGGGTGATACTCTATGTTTCCTTAAGGGGATGTTTTTCCCTTGTTCTTTAGAGTAAATGCTACCGTCTTTACTGCCAAGAATGCTTCCCTCAGTGAAATGTAAATTACTCTACAGTAAAACTTAGTGTCTGCTTGGCTATCGTCACTATGCAGTGCAAAAGAAGGGTACTTTGCCACTGTGTAATTCAGTTCATTTTATTTACCACAAGAACACAACAGTACTACAATCGAGATATTCGAAGAAACACAAACTTCTATTTCTACCAGAAAAGACTATCTTTGAGTAATTTGTTTGAGTACATTGAGACTTTATTTTCAACTTCATAGGAACTAAAGGTCAATACCTATTTTAACTAATTATATCATAAATACAAATTTAAATTTAAAATATATATTTAAATTATAAAACTAAATTCTTTCATTATAATATATATCTATCTAATATCTATTAGTATATGTATATTATACGTATAAATATATGATTATTATAGATAAGTATTAAAAAATAAAAAGAGTCCAAGAAGGGCGTAGGAGTAGGAGAGAAAGTTTTCTGCTGTTTCATGAGCTTCCTCTTCGGGGATGGAGGTGCATTATTGATGGTGCGTGCCGTCAGCTCGTGCTGCCATCCATAGGAGTTGAGATGGAATTCAACCTTCTGCAAGAGATTTAATACATGATAATTTAGCTTTATGAGCTGGGAATTAAACTTGCCTTCTTCCGTCTCTTGACTGAGCACCCTGCAGTGTTAGTATAGCACTTACAGCTGACTGTAACCCTCTCAATTGCAGTTAGATATTTACTTCTATGTTATAAAGCTCGTTTTTATACTATTCTTAGCACTTAACATAGCATTCCTATGAAATACCCCAGTTAACTCACTCATCTTAAAAATAAATAAATAAATTAATTAATTAAAAACACATGTACTTACAAAAAGAGAATCATGCTGTCTTTGGGCAATTAAAGCTGCAGTAGCAGCTTTATTTGACTTGAATAAGCAAGTAACTTAAGTTTTGAATAGAAAGCTCTTTACCATGAGTCATATTGTTCTGATGAGTAAATTAAATTCAATACTGGTTAAGTGAAATTGAGAATTTGGTAAATATAATCTGTACGCTCTCGTCCTCCATTTGTAGATATAAGGTGATAGAATTTGTAATGTGATGATGAAATGGATGGTCAGATTAACGTTCTTTCCTATTCATTCTTGCAGAATGTAGACAAGTGGTCCTTTGATGTATTTGCACTAAACGATGCCAGTGGCGATCATGCACTGAAATTTATTTTCTATGAACTTCTCACACGCTACGATCTGATCAATCGTTTCAAGGTCAGTAGTTAAAAGATGGATCTCTTCTTCCACCTTGCATTTTCTTGTATTTAATTCGTGTTCTGCTTTGTTCTATTGAGAGTAAATGATTTTAGCAGTATTTGGAGGTGTATGTGAAGACTTTGCAGTCACTGTCATTCCGCCTAAATGGGGAAGAGAATCTTTCTGCAGCAACCAGGACCACATGTTATTCAAGTAGAACATCTAATTATAATAGGACAGCATGAAGTAGGTGAAGTTACAGTCTTATTCATGAAATGCAGAGGGAATTATAGTGTCTTTCTCCCAGTAGTCTTAGGAATCTCAAGCATGCAAGCCAAAAAGGAAAGCTTGGTTTGCTACAGATTTCAAAATGCAAATACTACTTAAGGCGGAGTAAAAGGTGTACTTGGTATCTTCTCATTGGAACAGTTCCTTTGTAACTGTGAACAGAGTTACGTTTGGGTCACTGAAGCATTGCCCTGAGATGTTTCCCATTCTCCCCGCCCAAGGAAGCCATTTTCCCTTTCTCTGCTGACACTTAACTGTGGCAGGACTTCTGCTTCCTTCGACTTCTAGACTTCTTCAGGAACTTCTCGCGCCTGATGAGAAATGTTTGAAGATACCGGATTAGAAATGCATTGTCCCATGACACGTACTCAAGAGGGAAGTAGCTGTGCAACTCTGACTACAGGGTATTTTAGTTTGTGCAAAGCAGTGGAGAATCCCTGCTGCTTGTTGCATACATGTGCAGTAGTGATATATACTCGATTATTGTGAGGGGACGAGACAGACCCGTGTGTCCTAAATAGAAATATTTCTCCAGAAACAGTACAGCTACAGTCTGTTAGTTCTGGCACTGCTTGTGTTCTGCAGACAGCATTTCATAGTGGACTGACTCACATATGTTTAAGCGCATTTGTGATTCATCCGTCATGTCATTAGGGATGGGAAAGCCATGTTGAGGAAGTGAACTTGATTCACTCTCTAGTACTTGTTTAAGGTGTTATTGATTTGGGAAGTGCAGTCAATACAAACTGCTCTTCAGAGCCTCTCCTCCAAATGCTAGCTTAGCTATTACAGGTGATTCTTTCATTTTTAATTGTGTGCTTCTTTTCTTAGATCCCCATTTCTGCCCTGGTGTCCTTTGTGGAAGCTCTGGAGGTTGGATACAGCAAACACAAAAATCCCTATCACAACCTAATGCATGCTGCAGATGTGACACAAACAGTCCATTACCTCCTTTTCAAGACAGGTGTAGTGGTATGTACAGGAGTTGGCATACTTAATACGTAATGAAACGGCAGTAGTTTTTGTTTGGTAAGCAGATTATCATTATCCACAGCAGAACCCATTTGTACTTGAAAAAATGAAAAAAAACATGTAGAAAAACTGTAATTTGCAGTGGCTGTGCTAATGCAAGTAGACATTTGGGATCACTCAGAAGAATTTAGCTGAGGAGTTGGGTAACTTTTAATTGATTGGAGAGAGGATGAGCAAAAAACCCAGGCTAAATTCTCCCCTCTACCCCCGATCTCCTGGCTGAGTCTAGCAAGTCAGTTTGTTGGGATTTCATTTCCCTTTCTGTGAAGAAACAAACTGCCTAAGCTTTCTTCAGAATACAGAATAAAATAATTTGTTGTTTAACCCAGCTTGGCACCAATTTTCAAGCTATTGCTCACCGTGTTCTTGTGGCGTTCCTGCGGAACGTTGGGCGCTGTGGCTTGAGCCCACATGGAGGTGGATCCACCTCCATAGGCTCTTCCTCTTCAGGAGGTGGATCCACCTCCATTGGCTCCTCCTCGTCAGGAGGTGGATCCACCTCCATGGGCTCCTCCTTTTCTAGAGGTGGATCCACCTCCATGGGCTCCTCCAATTCTGGAGGTGGATCCACCTCCATTGGCTCCTCGTCTTGTGGAGGTGGATCCACCTCCATTGGCTCCGTAGAATCTTTATTTACTTGTATTTTCCTTTGTCTCCTCCCCAGGAGCCTCATTTTCTTTTGGGGAGGAGCATCCATTTCGTGCCAGTGGCCCTCCTGTATCTTGCTGCTTGGCACTGGTAGGGCAGTTGGAGGGCTCGGAACACTCGACAGTGACATCAGCAGTGTTTCATGGCAACCCCAAAACGGCAGTTGTTGGAGTTGGGGCCTGTGGCCTGAGAGTTGCCCCAGTTTTGAAGGAGAAGGAAGGACATGGAGTAGTGGGGGCCCCTATTGTGGGAAGGGCTTCCCTGTTGCATTGTGCTTGCCTGTGAGAATTTGGGCAAAAGGCCCTGTGGAGACCCCGACCCCTTCTCCATCCCGTGTCTGAAATCCATTTGTAGTGATGATGAGTGGCAGGATGATGCCAGGAGAGTCCTGTACCTGGCAGCTGCCTGGCTGCCTGCAAGGGGAGGCAGCCTGTTGTCCAACACTCGTGGAGAGGGACAAAGGATACTAAGAGCCCACAGGCAGCCTGGGGACATGCAATCAATAAAGAACTGTTGAATTTGAAAGGTGGTGTGAGTTCACCTCTGCCCGTGCAGCATGGAGGGGAGGTAGTGTCTCATCTGCCCTGATCCCCCAGGGAGAGCAGTGGGGAGGAGAGGGCCTGGTGTCCTCTGAGTGGCTGTGCTGGGATGGCGTGATGGGTCCACTGGAGGGTCTGTGAGATCCTTGAGGCCTGGTGGTGGCTTTTTCACTCTGAGGATGAGAGGGCTGATTTGGGATTGCTGCCCTAAGTGTTTTTTCTCTCCAGCTACTGAATGTGTGGCTGAAAATGAAGTCAGGCCACACATGGCAGTGCACAAAGAATAGCTGGAGATCGACTGAGCATCCAGATAAGAAATTAGGACAGATTTGATCTTTGGATCTCTGCTATCTCTGGAGTAGTGATCTGAGAGGAGGGCTGAGGGGCAGAGGCCCAGTTCCATAGGTGTTTATCCCCGTCACTTGACCCTTATTGTACCTCAGGCAGCATGAAAGTGTTGAGAGGCTAACATCATGTGAAGAGGAAAGGGAGGTGTTTCTGTTTGGTGCACAGTTCCTAAATTACAACCAGCATGCCAAGGAACTGTGCAGCTTGTTGTTGAACTAAGGAAAATTAAGCTGTTTTTTTTTTTCTTTGTGGTGTTCCTGACGACAGTGTCTTCTTGTCTTTCCACCGCTGTTCTCCTGATAGAAAAGTCAAGCTTTGCCTTCTCACACACTGCCGGTAATGTTGAGGAAGGAGGAGGAATGCTGGTTCTAGGGGCAGCTGTCCTGGGGATGGCTTCCCAATGCCTGTTTGTCCACTTGCCAGTGAGACTGGATACTTCCTGGGCTCTGGGACTGCCCTTCATTTCATCTGGTGTTCTTTGGGTTCCAGCTCCTTGTTCATACCCTTCCTGAGTTTGCCTAGGGAAGCTGTGAACTCTCAGTTATTTTTCTCTCTCTCTTTTTCTTTTTTTTTAATGCAACTGTGCACGCCTTATCTTGAGAGGATTAGTTTTGAGTTCTTTGTGCCATATACTGACTAGCTTTTAAGTGGCAGAGATGGTTCAGGCGTGGTGAAGGTGCTGACGACTGCTATAATTTTCACGTGATGATAACCAGTACAGCAGAGGGAGATCTCAGCACTCTTTTTTCTTATTCATTCCATCAGTGTTGTTTTTTTTCATGTCATGTGACCAGATCCAAAATATGGGATCCAAAATACTGTCTTGTAGTAGTCAGTGGGTGAATTTTCTCTTGGACATTCCCTTGGGCTGTTTTGCTAGGCAGGTGATTTTGCTGGAAAATGTTCCCCTGTGATCACACCTCTGAATACTTGGCCTGTTGCAAGTTTGAGGCTCTGGAGGTAATGAACTCAAGGGTGTCTCTTCTGTATCAGGTTGATTTTCCTAATCGATGATAGAAGTTTAATCTTCTTTTCATTTTTGCTCTTTTGCACTGTTTCTTCTTTTCTTTAATGCAGATTTACGCTACATTTTTAAAAAAGGCTTATGTTATTTTTCCTCCAATGAATTCTTCAAGAATCACACAGGCAATTTCTATTCAACTGAAAGAACTTTGATTCTCCATGGAACTCCTTCCTGAATGTAAGACTGAGCTTATCAGTTAGGGTATAAAGGAGGAGAAGATAAATCAGACATAGCAGGGAGATCTCTGACTTTATAATCTCACCAAGAACAGCACTAGTGAGAATTGTGTCTTCCCCATAAATCAGTTATAATATTCATAAAGCCTATGCATTCTGTGCTATGCCTGTGTGATTTCACAGCAGTGGGAAGACTTGAAGAAGGCATAGCCTCTTAACTTATTTCTGTTTGGAGACTAGAGAATATATTTTCTTGAAGTTAAAGAAGGTAAACTCTTTCACTTGATTAGCTTTTCCTCTGCTGTATGGACAACACTTCTCTGAAATAAAGGGCTCGGCCCTTAAAGACAGGTCATTCTGAAGGTGCTGAATGTCAAGCCTTAAGTGGTTCTTGCGCATTATTAATGCCATTAAGTAAAGTCCAATGACACCTCAGTGGAAACACCTCTTGCAGACAGTGTCTGGGCTCTGTTTAGCCAAGGCTGCTATTTGCAATCTGCCATAATGTAGGCACTGGGCTTGTTCAGCCAGGAGAAGAGAAGGCTGCAGGGTGACCTCATTGCAGCCTTCCAGTACCTAAAGGGAGCCTACAAACAGGAGGAAAGTCCACTTTTTACAAGGGTAGAAAGTGGCAGGACATGGGGAAATGGTTTTAAATTGAAGGAGGGAAGATTTAGGTTGGATGTCAGGGGGAAGTCCTTTACCAAAAGTGTAGTGAGGTGCTGAACAGGCTGCCTAGAGAGGCTGTGGATGCACTGTCCCTGGAGGTGATCAAGGCCAGGTTGGATGGGGCCCTGGGCATCCTGGTCTCGTATTAGATATGGAGGTTGGCCATTCTGCCTGTGACAGGGGCATTGGAGCTTGATGATCCTTGAGGTGCCTTCCAATTCAAGCCATTCTGTGATTCTGTCAACTTAAGAGAGAATTCCAGAAACAACTTTTGAAGTTTTTGAGAGCTAAGTTGGGTCAGAGTAAAATTAACAGCCTTGTGTATCTCAGACTCTAGTCTGACAGAGAAGCAGAAACAAAAAAAATCACATAATACCTGTCTTCAGTTATTTTGAGATCTTCTTTTTCTCTCATGTGCTTACCAGTGTCTAGTAAATTACCTATGCCCACCCACTTTTCAAAGTCAACTGCTGCTGTGATGCTTGTTTTGAAATACCAGGGAGGTGCAGGGACCTCTATCAGAGGTCATGTGGATCTTTAGTATTATGCAGGTCCCTCCAAAAGTAATGCCTCCTACTTATTGTAATGGAAATTGTAGCAGCTACAAGGAGCACCTTAACACTGTTAAGTTGAGCAAATTCTCAGCTACAAAGGGCTGTTTTTCAAAACAGTCCCCACCATTATTAGCTAAGAATTTTTACCAGCAGAGAGGAAGAGCCTGCATGCTTCACTCAGCAAAAGGGGCACCAGCAGAGACGACACACTGTTGCCACTGCTGAAATGTGCACCACCCATTGCCTCACTGTGCTCACCTCCCCTGTTCCATACCTATAAAAGCTCAGGAAGTGTTGATGAGTGTCTGTAGGTGCCATTTTTTCTCTGTGAGGGAATTCAGTGACTGACTTTTCCTTTCCTTCATGCACACTTCCCTGTGAGACACAGTGGATTTGCTCTGCTAGTTCTTAGTTCCCATTGTTATTATCAAAAGGTTGTTGCTTGAAAGCCAAAATCATGTTCTGTCGGCTGTGTAGCATTTCTTAATCAAAAGTCACTCCTGAACATAAAGCATCATGAATATGTCTCAGCACTGGTGCTCTTTGTTCCTGTCCTTGACCAATTGCTTAGAAAGCAGAAAGTAATTTAGTTGCTGTGTCCGCTTGTTTCTTGAGCTCTTTACCCTCCCACTTAAAATATATATCTGTATATATATAAATACCTTTGAGCTGTATGCTTAATGCAAGGAAAGTTTTAATGTCAAGTCTAGTTTCATTCTCCATCTGCACAGACACTAATGCTTGGGGCTATCTCCAGCAAACTGACTGTTCCAGGGATTACGACAACAAATACCACAACAGAGTTTTGTGGGTGCTGTGATTGTGTGGGGATAACTGTGAAATTCAGAAAAGAGCTGGACAGGTGGCTGTGTGCAGAGCCCTGTAGTTCTCTGTTCTTTCCCTGCTTGTATTTAGCAGACCAGGGGTAACCCCTGAGCTACAGCGCACATCTAAAAGGAATTTACAAAACCATACTACCTTTAATGGGTTCTGAGTTAAAAGGTAGTTCTTAAATGTTTACAGGATGGCAGTGTGCTGTTACAAAAACATGTAGCAACCACTATAGTAAAGGTTTTATTCAAATAATAGGAGCATTTTGTACAAATATTTACAGCATCTACAATATCAAAAGGCTTTGCCTCTGATGTACTTGATCCTAACAGCACCCCTTGCCTTGCTGCCTGTGGGGAAAAAAAGGCATGAAATCATTGGTTGATGCAGAGGAACGTTATTAAAAGCATCTGATTAATTTAAAAAAAAAAAAAAAAGGGTGTTCTTGAGATTTTTCCTCCTTCCTTCCTGGGATTTTCCTCTCTTTCTTCCTCACACGTTGTTCTTCAAGAAGGGCAACTGTTTCCCCTCACTATGACTTAAGTGTGTTTTTTTTTTGTTCCTGAAGCTATTTTCCTGAAGTTCAGTTTATTTAGATGAAGCATCAGGAAAAGCAACAATTCAGCTTTGGTGTTATCAGCCAGATAAATTTGCTTTATAACACCTGGCAGGCTGCAGGGGAAAGGCAAGGATGTGCAGCACTGACTGTCAGCAGTGGATAACTTGCCTTAAAAGACAAAAGCCTGAATGCCTGGGAAAATGACCTGATTGCTCTGTAATTTCTTTTCAGCACTGGCTGACAGAGCTGGAGATCTTCGCCATGATCTTTGCAGCTGCTATCCATGATTATGAACACACAGGAACCACCAACAATTTTCACATCCAAACACGGTGAGGCCATCGTAAATCATGATGAGTGGTTGGGGAAGTTTGTGGAAAACAACAGCACAGCCAGATAGAAAAACGTAGAAGCTTTTGCCCTCAAGTGATGCAGGAGGAAAGTTCACTTCCCTACATTACATTTAATTTTCTCTTACTCGACCATTTTCAATGGTATGCCTGTATTATAGATTCCTGACCACTGTGTCATATTAATAATCAGGAAAAAGGAAGGTCCTAAAATATTTCTGTGTGAAATTGCCAAAGACTAATCGTTATGCAGATTGATGGACTTGGTCAAAGATACAGTTTGGAAGGAGGTATTCTAATTCAGAAGTTCACCAGTATCTGTATTTGTCAGTACACACCGGCACGACACAGAGTGTTCTGACTGAAAAAACACACTGCTGAAAGGTGAGGATATGTTTAGCACTACCTGTTTGGAAGTAAGTCGTTGCACTCACATCTTCAATCTTTGTAAATTCCTGGAGAATTTACAATCAGCTAAATTCCTGGAGAATTTACAATCAGCTGATGACAGACTACACTGGGCTGGCATTACTGTTGATCTCAGAGTCTTCTGTAGGGCTTTCGAGATTGATGGAAGAGGGGTACAAAGAAGATGGCAAACTTTGAAAGCGTGCCAATATAGTGAAATGTCTAGCTGCAGTGATAATTAAGCATCTAATGTCTGTGTATTATTTTGTCAGTGTAAGTCTACTGTCTGGGTGTCCTTGACTGACTGACTTGGACATTTCTAAGACGCACTGCAAATTACCCTGAAGTAGACATCCGGAGTAGGGTAGCTGAATCCTGCTATGTACTGCAGACACACAAAGGCTGCTAGGATAGATCACACGTTTGCTCAAGAAGGTTTTGGAGCGCTGGAGGAAATTTGTGTCTGTGTTTTAGGATCAGGCAGACTCCCCTTCTTACAGCTTCTTATATGCAAGAATTAGGGATCTGCTACATTTCCAAAGTAGAAAATAGCTATAGAAAAGTTCAGTTATAAGGCATTGTTTGTGACATTGAACAACAGAGGATCTAAAATGCTGAGGGAGAAAAGTGTGCACTGCTCCCTGGGAAGCAGGACTGAGTGAGGAAGGACTATAGTGAATCCTACTCAATCTCTCTTGCCATTAACTTTGAGTCTTGAGAACAAGTGAGCTATCCAGCAGTTTCAGATGTATAACATGGAGCCTAAAATAAGGTGAGAAGTGCCTTTGGTCTTGTGCTATCCCACAAAAGGGATTTGCCCTTTTGTACAGCAGAGCTAGGTGCATAGATAACTGCAAGCAGCTCAGTTATGTCTTGCTTGCAGCCTATTTACTACTCGGGGAACAATAGAAGAACACATCTCACAATTTCTTTTTTGGCTACCCTCGGGCTTCAATTTGAGAACAATATGCACAAGAAATGGAAAGGAGCCTTGTGATTCAGCCCTAAATTTACATTCTCTCTCTCAGCTCGAAAGCTCTCGGTATCCTTTTCTAATGTAATGTAAGACTAGGTGAGTCTGAGCAGATAAAATAGATTCTGTGGTGAATGTTCATCTTCAGTTTTCTTTTAATGAGTAACAGCAATGAATAAAGTATCCCAAGCCCTCTCAGAGTGCTTATATCTGTGCTATAGGAAGTAACCTCTGTAGCTGTGCAAAGAAAAGCTTTTGAAGATGAGACACTTGAGATAAGGAAGAAACATCATCTTTGTTTCCATTTAATCCTAGGTCAGACTCAGCCATTCTGTATAATGACCGATCTGTGCTTGAAAATCACCACGTTAGTGCAGCATATCGTCTTTTACAAGATGATGAAGAGATGAATATTTTATCTAATCTCTCAAAAGACGACTGGAGGTAAACATGAACATGGTAGCTGCTTCAGAATATTGCACTGTCACCACAGACTGTTACTGCTTTGCTTGAATAGCAATCTGCATCAGTGTATATGGGGCATTAGCATTTCTACTGCTAAGAGAATAAAAAAAGCTTTGTAAAGTGTTGACTTGCATATTTTTGTAATTGGTTTTCACCTCGGATAGTAGTCAGACTAGGAATTTGTTGCAACGGATACTAAAATACAGTTTGACTCCCTTGTAATTTCAGCATCTCACGGAAACACCTTTTGCACACATCTGTTGGTAAATGAGTGAAGAGGTAGGTTGCTGTTGCTGTTTGTTCATGCAAAATCATAAAGATAGCTTTCATCTATTTGGACACTCCTTGCCTGAAAATTCTATATGGGATGGAATGCAAATAAGAATCAAGTCCAAGGACCGTAAATCAACGTACCATATAAGCCAAAGTGATATAAGAATGTGTAATTTAAATGAAGCTCATGCAACGTACGATTGATGTGCTACAATCAGTCCACAACTTGTTTTCTAATAGCAGACAATTCAAACTACTGAGGGCTTTTTGTTTCTGTAGGGGATTTTGAACCCCAAGGAGTAGTACCGTAAAAGAAGCCCTGTCTGCCGGACAGAAAGGAATCCTGGTCCATGGTCTTTCTCATAGTTGGGACTTGTAGGATCTTACATGCAGTGCAGTGCTTTCCCCCGTGCACCAGAATTTGCTACAGTAGTGAGCTGTCAGTTCATCTTCCAGGAAGTTAGCTTTGCTCTGGGGATTGGCTTCTAGTATGCTGGCCAGTGACTGCGCTTCGTAATGTCTTTCACCTGCATTTCCTGTTTATTTGACTTGTGCACAGTGATACGATCCTGTAGCTGAACAGTGGAAGTACAATGTAGGAACTTAAACAGCTGGTTTCAATCCGTGTGAGTGTTGTGGGGCAGCAGCTAGAGAAGTCCTGCCTATCCATATAGTCTTGTCATGGACAAGAGATATGAACTGCAGTGAGATGTTAAAAATATCTTTATTATTTTTTTATTTTAGCTACAATTGGTAATGCCTTGTACGATATTGGCAACAAATTGTTGCTTCCTTATGTGTTGGTAGAGGAAACACAAGGAAGTATCTGATTAGAAGTGGCAGCCCTGGAGCCACT
The DNA here is from genome assembly GCA_035772895.1 of Perdix hodgsoniae. NCBI lineage: Eukaryota > Metazoa > Chordata > Aves > Galliformes > Phasianidae > Perdix > Perdix hodgsoniae. Next base: position 31,502 of record JAPSGF010000141.1, read on the forward strand.
GTTCGTAAGGATCAGTGGAGCAGCTGCTTGAGAATGCTTTGTTGCAGTAATGCTGTTCTTGGGAAAGCAGTCTGCTTTGGGGCTTTAGGCTGTTTCCGGTTGGAGGAAAACTAAGTTCAGATGTTTCTTGTTAATTCCCTTGAGTCTTCTGTTGAGGTATGTGTTTAGACTGGAGGTTTCAGAGATTATCACTTCTCCTTTTTATGAATTATTGTATCTGCCTGAATAAAAATACTGAGCTGTTTAGATTGCATAGTTTTCCTCTCTCAAGTAGGGCTCTATTATTTTGTAGCTGCTGATCAAGCAGCAGCTGCAGGATAAAAATCATTATTTTAACGTGCTTTAATGCCAAAATGTGATTCTTATGTGCCTTTGCTTTTGACTCCCAGTTTGACATCCCATAGGCAAACATTTGGAAGGCACTGGAAACATCAACTAACTTCAGCAGGATCTCCAATGCTGAGAAACAAACAGCAAGAAGCACGTAGTTTCTCAGACTGGTTCTCAGAAATAGGGTTTTCAGTATCAGTAGGACTCAAAGCATGAAAGCGTGCTTTGGAGAACTGTTAATCTCTTTCAGCAAAAAGTCAAAATGCTAGCTGCTGGAAATCAAATTCTTAAGTGCTGTTTTGACTTGAGCTCTCATTTCATTTAGACATTATTAATAAGAGAAGACCTGATGATCAGTTCATCGCACCATCCTATATATATATGGACAAGGTTGAGGGAACTGGGCTTGTTTAGCTTGCAGAAGGCTCCAAGGAGATCTCATTGTGGCCTTCCAGTACTTGAAGGGAACATATAAACAGGAGGGAGAAGGGCTGTTTACAAGGGTGGATAGTGATAGGACAGGGGGGAATGGTCTTAAACTGAGACAGGGGAGGTTTAGGTTGGATATTAGGAGGACCTTTTTCAGCCAGAGGGTGGTGAGGCACTGGAACAGGTTGCCCAAGGAGGTTGTGGATGCCCCATCCCTGGAGGCATTCCAGGCCAGGCTGGATGTGGCTCTGGGCAGCCTGGTCTGCTGGTTGGTGACCCTGCCCATTGCAGGGGGTTGGAACTGGATGATCTCTGTGGTCCTTTTCAACCCAGGCCATTCTCTGATTCTGTGATACATACGTGGATTTCATCAGTTTTGTGTTATTTTGTCATCTAGTTCAGGACTGTATTCACAGGAAAGAAATACAGGAGATTAGAGCTAGCTGTCACAGCTGGAACAGAAATGGGTATAGGTTTTTTAGGGGAAGCTGATGAGACTGAAAGCGATTTTTTTGGATACAGTCAAGAAGATGAATGCTTTCTAGGTGTTAAACAATGTTTTACTCTCCTTGTTAAATATTTGAAAGTGAGTTGCCTCATTTGATGAATCCCATTTGTACAAGTCATTAGCAAGTAAATAAGGAAACTATGAAAAACAGATCACAATGATTTAAGAAAGCAAACTGCACAGTGAACAGATGCTTTCCAAGATATGATTAAAGATGTATTTTCTGGCTCTGTACTTCATTGCTAATAATTTCCATGTAGTTTATTGAAATAGAGTATACTTAGTGCAAGCCCTTTACTGTCAAGTACCGGATTAAAAATGCATCTGGAAAATGTTTAACTCTGAAACTCTGAATCAGAGTGCAGCTTCAGGAAGTGACCTTTCATGCAAAACTGATTTTGTCAGTTAAGCTGCTTGAGCTTTTGTCCCTCAAATAATTTTGAGTCCTCTTTGTTCAATCAGTGTTATTCCTTTGGAGTCTGCAGTGAGAAACCTGGAATGGTTCTAAACGAAGACAACTTGAGTCAAAGTCTTCTTTTGTATGTAATAGCAGATACGTGACTGCATAATCACAAACTTTTCTTGTAAATTTTTTTCCTCTCTATTCAGGATGGATGCGTGCTTATTCTGAATGTTACACATTTAGTATGTGTCAACCATAGAAAATGCTTCCTTGAAGGTAGCATTTTTCCTTCTTCCGTTAATTTTCATGGGAATAAAGGCTTATACTATGTAAACTGGGTGAAACATCTCACTACAGGCGATCTTACCTATTTCTTAGCACAGGGATTAGGTCTAGAGCAGTCATTTTCCTGTCCTTTTCCCTCGTATGCATGGAGATGGGAGCCCTTTGCTAGAATGTCGCTCTGAAGTGAACGCTAATACAGAGCAGACGCATCCAGCAAAATGTCCAATAAAGTGATGTAATGTTCTCTGAGTCAAAAAAGGTAAAGGCATGTAGTAGTTATTCTAAAGAGCAAATAAAGATATTTGCCAAATGGAGATCGGTGCAAGACTTGGAAGTATTTAGATGCAAAGTCATCCAGAGTGTTACCTAGCTCAGCAGTCAGTACAGATACCGTGCAACTGTGCTTGATGACAGAACTGTGCCAGATACCATGTTTTCATGGGCATCACCTACAGGACATTTCTGTAGCAGTAATGAAATGGGAAATTCACTCCAACTTTTCCTCTTCTCCAAATTGCTTTTCCTGGCACCGCTCTCTCCTCATAATTGTAGCTTTTCCTAATTCTGCAGGGGCTGTTAGAGGACGTGGAAAAGTTATCTTAGAATTTATTATCAAATTTGATAACTTAGTACTTTTTCTTAGGGATAGGTTATAGATGTGAGAATATGGTGTCTCCGTGGCTTCTGGCCTTGGGGGAATGTAATTTGCCATGAGATAAAACATCTGAAAATGTAATGAGAACTATTAAAATCCCCAATTAGTCAGACTAGCAGCACAGCCAGATCTGTAAATCAGACTTTGCGTCCACAGGGGATCTTCATTTGAGGGGATAGGCCAGAAAACCCATTGCTAGGTCCTTAATATTCTAATAGTGACCACTTTCACATGATTGTAGTTTTGTTACCAGAAACTTTTGAGCCTTTTGAGGACCAGCAAAAATAATTAAACCAAGCTTGTTTCCAACCACCCTGTAATTTCTCTGAATGCTGTTGGCTATGCAGGTGCTTGTGCTTGAGGGTGAGGAGGAGGAGGTAGGTTTGCAGTGGGGAGAGTGAGGACAATTGATGCAATTTTAATGTGTGTACAGAACTCTTGGGGGGGGGGCATGTTATGTGACACCCATGGGATTGAGTAGGCACCAAGGTCTTGGGTCTCTAAGCAATGGGTGGCCTGGGGCTAGAACTTGAGTGCAGCCACTCGAGACAGGAGAGACATGCCTGAAATAAGCTGTCTCCTTCATGAAAGATTCATGAAAAGAATGGTAACTTTTATTTTTTAAATGAAAACTGATCCATTTCTGAATCTCCCAAATCCTTAGCTGGTATGCTGACCTTGGGCTATTCTATTAAACCGTGAGCAGCTGAATTGAAGGAAGAAAAAAGAAATGTATATTGTATGCTAGATCAGAGAGCTCTGATATTTTAAAATTTCTAGGGCATCCACACTATCTTCAAAGGAATTCCTAAGATCCTGAAAAGTTTGTTTAACAAAAATTTGTGCAGGAATAGTTTGAATGAACAATGTCAGGGAAGTAGTGCAGGTTCTCAGAACTCTTGAATGTATATATACATTACACTTACTAGGAGATGCTTTTTAACATGTTGTTTTTCAACATGTTCTTTTTCCTTTAATAATACAGCTAAGCTTTCAGTAAAGGTTTTGACCAGCTTTAGTTAACTGGATAGAAATACAAGTTCAGAAATTCACCTGATTTGTGCCAAATCTTTAAACAGTCTGTTTGCTTTATTCTAAGAATGCTTTATAAAGAAATAAATTCAAAAGATCTGTTCTTAAGTGAGAAAGGAAGTATACTGACACTGATACTCTTCACAAATGAAGCCAGATGGCTTCTTTTTGCAGCCCTTCCACTGTTGTGTTTGTAGAAAATCATTCATCTTACTCCCTCAACCTGAAAGAGTGATATAAGAAATCAAGAATGCTGTTAATAAATTTGCAGTTAACAGCAGAAGCTGGAGTGTCTGAAGCTGGTTTTTGTGTTTCTTTTTCCTTGCTTCTCTCATCGTGATGCCATTCAAAAGGGAGTTCAGGGCTCTGGTGATTGAGATGGTGTTAGCCACCGATATGTCCTGTCACTTCCAGCAAATCAAAGCCATGAAGAATGCTTTGCAGCAGCCAGAAGGGTGAGTCACTTCACAGCACTGTGCACTGAGGGGCTTCATTTCAGCTTGTGCTTTGCCATTATGTTTAACTTCAAAAGCACCTCTCCAGAGGCCCTCGCTTCTCCTTGGTGTGCACCTCAGCTCTGTTTCTGCTGTTGAATTTTGAATGAATTCACTTAGGAGTGGACAAGCACTACCTACACACACCTCTATTCTGTGCTGGTGGACCAAAGCTTGCAAGGGTCACTGTGTTGGGATAAGCTTCCTAGTCAATTTCCTTTGTATGTGAGGGTAACATCAAGGACGTGATCCAACTGATGAACAACTTCTACCAACTGAGTAGGACTCAGGGATCTACAAAAATCAATCAATGCATTGTCTCTCTGCAGATGGTGGTAGCAGCCACCATGGCAAGGGGCCTACTCCATAACAAAGGGAAAGACCATGCAATCTGAGATGCATCAAGGGAAGTACTGGAAAAGAACACATGGAGCATTATGGGGAAAGCCTTTTTTTTCTCAGTATACCAGTAGGAGTTGTAATATTTTGTCCACAGCCTTCTCCATAAAGTTCTTGTTATGCTATTCTTAGTGATGGTCCTCTTTTTTTCACTCCAGACACAGATCTGTCCAGCACCCTCTAGAATTATAGCTGTATCAGATCAGAGAGTGGCTCACCACTTGGTCCTCCCTGAAGCTACAGCTCTTCCAACTATTTTGGGCAGTCAGAAGCTGGAATTAAAAGCTGAAATTACTCACTCCAAGCAAATGTTATTTACTGAGTTCTTGGGCTAGTCTCTCAGGTTATAGTCTTAAGAAATTGCCAGCTTCACTCCAGTTTCCTAACAGTGAAGCATACTTACTGTGCAAAGTCATCAGTGTCCTTGAGAGCAGATCTTGTCTACTACAGTAAGATGAACTCTCTTCTGACCTGCATAAAATGCAGCACTGTTGAAATAAGGAGCATAGCAACTGTTTAGGTCTGATTGTGCAAAGAAGTGAGCCTGGACAGGGTCTCAACAAAGCTGACCAAAGTTTCTCTTTATACTTCTTAATGTCTTTGTTACAGTAGGAATGGTGTATGTTGGAGACATTAGTCAACCTGAAGGCTGTCAGGTTTTATGAACACGGAAATACTCCATTAATATCCTGGCCAAAGACTGTGATAGCCTTATTTCCCTTTTTAAGTGAGATGTTTGTCATTCTCCACTGCAAGTGCAGGCAATTAACTTGTTTGATCCTTTGGATTTTCAGAATTGACAAGCCGAAAGCCTTATCGCTGTTGTTGCATACAGCAGATATCAGTCATCCAGCCAAGGCCTGGGACCTCCATCACCGCTGGACCATGTCTCTGCTAGAGGAGTTCTTCAGACAGGTAAAGCTGGAGAATTTCTCTCTGTTTTGGCAGCACGGAGGATTGGGCAAGTAACAAGTAAGAAAACATGAACATGTGTTTTCTTTCTTCTCTGATTTTCTCAAGAACATCCTAAATTTTGTCTGGCACAGTAGCACTGCCTGTCAAGTCTCTTGGAAAGGCAGTGTCTGGTGCACTGCCTATAGATAGAAATATTACCTGCATAGAAGTTCTAACGCGGCTTGCTAAGCCAATCTAACTACTTTTATGAAATCAGTATTTCTTTCTAACTTGAAAAAGATAGAATAGTTGATGTTCTGCTTAGCTAATAAACTATAGAAGAAACATTTAAGTAATTACATGTTATAAAGCTGTACCTGTATTTTTGGAGTAGACATAAAAAAGTCCATTACTCTTACCTTCGATGAAGTGGACTGCTCTAGCTTACATCTCTTAATGGGCATTCCATTGACAGATCCTCAAATCTGGACAGATCATTAAAGTCTATGTGATAACTAGTCTCTCCTAGTGGCCAGTTAAAAGCATGTAAATAGCTGCTTAAACAAAAAATAAATAAATAAAAGCAAACAGAGCTCTGAAGAGCATGAAGATACTTTTCATCAATATGTATTACTAAACTAATCAGAAAATTAAGTGCTTAATTTCTCTCCAAACTTCAATCATTTCATGATTTGCAGTAAATCGAAATGCAAAAAAGCCAAACCCAAAAGCCAAGTTTTAACCAGTTTTTTGAATGACATCTGCTTTAAAGGCATTGTGGGAATCCCTTCTTAATAAGGACCTTGCAAAAATTTGCTTTGAAATGAATCCTTAAGTTTGTTTTTCAAAGCAAGAATGGGTTTAGTGGGTGGAAGCAGGGAAATTGTGCCTGTGTCTGTCTCTGTGTTACCACACAGAAGGCTCATGTAAGGAGGGTGATTTTCACATGCATTTTAGGGAAGACTCTGCCACTGGTCGTGCTTATTCTCTTATAGCTCAGAAGGATACTAGATCTGATAAAATATACCATTGCTGTGTACCCTAAAAGACTGATGAGGGAATTCAGATTAGCTGGCTGTAAGAAGCCAAAAAGGCCAGGTTTGGATCTGCTTTACATGTGCAATGAAGGCAAAATCATTTTATGTTTTCACAAGGACAGCTGAACAACAAATCATGCTTCAATTTTGAATGACAAATGCCTCCATATCTAGGTAAAGCATTGCCTAAAACTTGTATTCTAGTTCTAAATTACGATGAAGTTTTAACTCCCTTTTTGGGAAAAGCCTTATGTTTACCATGAGAAGTAGACTTGTTCATTTAAGTTAGTAGATAGATGAATACATACATCCCTGTTTCATAGCAGAAGAACAGTATGCACTCTTCTCTGTGTTTGAGCTGAAAAGTGCTACTAGCCAGAGGGGACCATGGGAGGAAGAAAGTAGGCTGGTTTCAGTTTAGATATTTATTTACTTATCCTTTTCAAATGCAGATTCTCTTTCACTCTCTGTTGTGTGTGTTATGAGGCACGAAGACTCACTTAACCTGAATCAATATGGCTTTCTAACGCTCTTGGTTTCCAGTTCTACAGGTCTTTCTGCATGATGTGACACAGGTCTTTCTACATGAATTAAGCATGTTTGTAGATCATAATGCTGCTTTGAATACAATTTTATTGATTGATATTCAGCAGCTGGAATAAAGATCTCAAAGGAAATACCTTGTGTGTTTTACCCAGCAATTTAGCTATCCGTGAAGGATCTGCCTGAACAGCTTAAAAGTCATGTATGTCTTTGAGCAGTCAGGAAGGCTGTTAGGGGCTCTGTGCTAAAGAGAATTAAGTGTTGGGGTTTGTAAGAGGCATGAGGAGTAAGACAAAAGAGATGATTAGATAAGAGCTGGCACTGAACAATGCTTTTCCTGAGCAGTGTGGCAGACACAATAGTAGAAGGTTACTTCAGAATGTTTCTGTATTTGGTTTCTGGCTTACCCTGAAATTTGTACATCAGACTCCTAACATAAAGCAAGAGAAAACTGTTATTTCACCCAAAGCTCTTACAGAACTTATTCCTTCTTTTTATGTATGTCATAGTAATAACAAAGAAAAAACCTGTGTAGGCATAAGTGCTTCTTATGCCTACAGTTTTTCTCTAATTTGTTTGCTGGCTATTTTGACTTCCATTTGACATTATTCAGAATAATGGCATGAAGTTCAGCACAGTTAAAGTGAGTTGCTGATTTAAGGAATTGGTTCTCTGGTACATTTAACAGGCTATTTAAGTTTGAATGCTCACTGGGGATTACTGCAGCTGTCATCCTATGTATTCTATCAGCATCAAGCAATTTATAATAGTCTGACTGAAGCAAGCTTGGTGTGAATATGCAGCTTAAATGACTGGAAGAAATGGGTTTGTAACACTTGATCATCGACACGGTCTTGTGATCTTAAGAAAGGACTGTCAATTCTGAGGGCTGGAAGCATGTTTGTACCTTTGTTCTTTAGCTCTTACATAAAATGTTAACAGTATCAGTGTTTCCTTTGGTGTTTCCACAAAAAATGTGATCTGTATCTGGCAGCCATGACCTGTGAATTATCTGAAAGACAGAAGGAAAAAAAGCATGCAAGCAAGAGCAAATCCTGAAGGATCAATCACAGTAATGATGTTTTCTCTTAAAAAGGTTTGTTCCAAGGATGGTGCTCTGCTGAGTTTTCCAGACAGCTCCAAAGAGAATCATTCTTGAGTAGAAAAGGGTGCTTACATAGTGCTTGGAAGTACCAAGCAGGCAGGGAAAGCTATGAGGAAGGAGTCACTGGAATCAAAATGCTCGATTCCCAACTTTTCCAGCCAGACTCAATTCTCCAGAAATAATCCATGTTTACAAAAACACGCATATGCAAAACCTACTTCACTGAAAAAAATAAAATGGGTTGCTTTTACAGCAGTGACCTAAGATATTGAAGCCTTGTTCTAATTTATTCTCTTTTTTTTTTCTTTTTTCTCCAGGGTGACAAAGAAGCAGAACTAGGGCTTCCCTTCTCTCCATTGTGTGACCGCAAGTCCACTATGGTTGCTCAGTCTCAAATAGGTATGTTCCTTTTGGTGCATTGCAAGTAGCGTTTTAAAAACAAAACTTAGAATTACAGAACCATAGAATCACCAAGGTTGGAAAAGACCTCTAAGATCATCCAGTCCAACCATTCACGTTACCAATATTTCCCACTAAATGTCCCTCTGTACAACATCTAAACGTTCCTTGAACACCTCCAGGGATGGTGACTCCACCAGCTCCTAGGCAGCCATTCCAGAGCCTGTCCACTGTTTCAGAGAAGAAGTTTTTCCTAATGTCCAACCTGAATCTCTCCTGGTGCAACTTGAGGCCATAAAACCTATTTCTCCCTGTGGCACGGAGGTTACAGTGATCTCTAACTATTTGAAACTAGGTTATAGAGAAGAAGTAATAAAATGCAGTGGTATTTTCTCCAGATTAACAATTCAAAGCTGAGGAGCCATTAAATTTATGGTGATATTTCCTTGCAGTAGAGAGTTACTTCTGATGTGACTGCAGAACTGACTGCAGTGCCTAGTTATGACATTATTCTGCAGTTTTCTGAGCACTGGATATCACGTATGCATGGCATTGTGTTGTGAGTTTTCTTAGAGAATATGGAAATATGTAAGTCCTTTTGATGACCTGGGCAAAAACTGTCGTATTTTTCGTTTGTTTCTTTGTTTGTTTTTCACTTATTACCCCACCTTTTCCTTCTCAGTGCTCAAGTCAATCAATATTTTGCATGGAAACCATTTTCAACTCCATTCATTCAGAAGCAGAGATCTTTTTACAGACTCACTAATAGTGCTTTCTCTCTCTCTTGCAAAATCACGGGGTTGCAGAATGGATGAGGTGGGAAGGAGCCATCTGGGTCCATCTGGTCCAACCTCTGCTCAGGCAGGAACATCAAGAGAGGTTTCCCAGGACCACATCTAGGTGATTTTTGAGGAGGGACTTCAGAACCTCTCTGGGCATCCTATTCTATCACCTGCACAGTTAAAAAGTGCTCTCTGATGTTCTGATCCAACCTTTTGTTTTGCAGCATGTGCCTCTTGTCCTGGCACTGGGCACCACTGAAATGAGCCTGGTTCTGTCCTCTTTGCGCTCCCTTCAGAAGTTCATAGGCTTTTTTAAAGATCTCTCCTGAGTCCTCTCCAGACTGAGTAGTCCCAGCTCATAGCAGAGGTACTCCTGTCCCTTGACCATCTTGGTGACCCTGTGTTGGACTCTTTTCCTGTATACCCCCATTTCTCTTGTAACGGAAGGCCCAGAACTGGGAACAGTAGCCAGAGCACATTGCTAACTCATGTTCAACTTGGTGGCTGCCAGGACCCCTCAGTCCTTCTCTGCAGATCTGCTTCTCAGCTGGGTGCCTGGAATTGTTCATCCTCCACAGGAAGGTTGTAGAGCTTTTGGAGAGGGTCTGGAGGAGGGCCATGAGGAAGGTCAGAGGACTTCTCTTATGAAAAAAGTTTGAGGGAACTTGTCTTGTTCAGTCTGGAGCAGAGAAGACTCCAGGAAGACCTCACTGTGTCCTTTCAATATTTAAAGGGAGATTATAAATAGGAGGGAAATTTTTTATGTATGTACGTAGTGATAGAACAAAGGGGATTGGTGTTCAACTAAAGGCAAGAAGATTTAGATTAGATGTCAGGGGTTTCCTGACATTCCTCTCAATGAGAACATTGGTGAGGTGCTGGAACATGCCTCCCAGAGAGGCTGTGGATACCTGTCATTGGAGGCATTCAAGACCAGGCAACTTGATTTATTGCTTGATCTAGCAGTTGGGAATCCTGCTGTGGCAAAGGGGATGGAACTAGATGATCTTTGAGGACCCTTTCAATTCAAGTCATTCTATGATTCTGCTACATAGGAGGTGCAGGACTTCATGAGATTCTTGCCAGCTCACCTCTTCAGCCTGTCACGATTCACACCCAAACGTCTCCTCCAATTAGTGAAAGAAAAGTAGGATGGGGAAGCAACAAGCCTGATAGCTGGGGAGAATTCAAGAGGAGTTAACTGAAGTAGCATATTCTGCTGGCTAAGAGCAAAAAAAGAGACGACGTCAAAAGAAAAGGTGGATTTATGGGTAGATATTTATACCTACAAAGCTAGTGAAAAATGTTATCTATCCATGACTGGAGAACAGAGTGCCAAATGGAAGAAGAGAAGACAGATAATGCTGACTCCCAGCGTAAGGGAACTGAGTCCAGAAGCTGAAAGAAAACAAATGTATTCAAGGAAAGCAGTCAAGAGAAGAATTTGAAGTACGAAATTTCTTAGCTGTCTCCTGAGCTGGCCAAAGAACAAAACAAATACACCCCCAAAATTAGGAAAGTACAGATTCACATCTGTGGCTCAGAGTTGTTTCTTGTTTAGAATTATTTCATTGTTCTCGTTAGGCAGCCACTCCCTTAATGGACTTCATTCCAGATTTTTCTGGCTCTTCAAGCTTAGGCAGTTCATGCTACAATCTGAACGTGAAAAGCCCAGTACAAACCCAAAGTGGCTGCCAAATTTCTAGAGTGTACCCCTCTGAAACAGTACCCCAGAAAGGTGTGTATGTGCATACAGCACAACATAACCCCTGAGAAGACTTATATTTTGCCAGTGGCTCAGTGGAGGGAAGCAGCAGCAAACTGGAAGAGCTTCAGTATGAGCTAAAACCCATGCTGAAGATTCCTGTGCAGACTATGCCTGCTGCTATGGGAGAAGATGACCTTTCTGTGGCTGGTGTGGAGGAAAAGACACTTTTGGACTTATCTTTCTTGGTGGTTCTAGCAGCTTTCAAATATGTCCCCCACACCTTACCGGGAAGAGGAGCTGTGCTTCCTGCGTGTCCCCTTCTGAGCTCTGGTAAGCTCAGTGTGCTTAGAAACCAATTTGCCTTGTCCTCCTCTTTCATGCTTTCACTCCAGAAGGCCAGGAGAGCCAAGAAACTTCTATACTGCGGATGTGCTTGCGTCAAGCCGCTGCGAAATTAATGATGAATTAAACCGTGACCAGGATAATTACACTTCATAAAAGTGGCATCCGTCAGTGTGTAAAGGCAGCCTTATTTAGTTAACTGCTATTTGTCACTATATTCTTCTGTGTGGTTCTGCAATCTGTTAACACTAATAGGCCATTGTCCATAATCCTTGGCTTCTGACATAAAGTTTTCATTTCTCTGTCTGCTGTGTATCGAAATGTCTTGCATGTTTTGCCTCTCTGCTGAGGCAAGGTTTTTAAAGTTGTAAGGTAGATTCTCAGAGAAATAATCTGATCTTATTCATTTATTTATTTGATCAACAGTCTCAACAGGCTGTTCACTGGATTAGTAATTACTGCGTTTATTTGCAGAAGCAACTTCCTTCTGAATTCCAAATCGTGCAGTGAGCAGCCGTGAGTTTCTACAGATGAACCAAATGAACAAACAAAACCATCTATACTTTATTAAATAAAATTGCGCTACTGATATTGCCAGGAACAGAGCCTAGAAATCCTGTTCTGGTGGCTTGGCTTGTTTGTAGTTGCTGATTTACTGCTGAAAGTTGCGTGCAGAAGCCACAAACAGTGGCCAGGCAATTTTACTAACAAAGGGATTTCATAAATGCGGACAGAAGGCTTTCCAGAATGCACTCTTTCCATAAAAATGAAGTAAAAATTTCCTCAAAATTAAGAATGTCTCATTCTCTTGTTTCTTCAATTTATGGATCAATTGTTCAGTATTAAAACTAATCTATTTTTTAAAACAAACAAAGAACCTTAGTTTTAAAGCCTACTAATGCTGCTGATCAGTTTATCATCTTTTTTCTTCCTCTATAAAAATAATTGTGGTAAATATATCTATAACCCAATGAGGTACAGAAATCATGAGAGGTTCATGCGCAGGTCACACTGCTGACCAGAGTGGGGAAGGCAAACAGATTTCAAAGAAAGCCAGGCCAAAACTTGTGCTTCTTGACATGAATATCAGGAGTTAAAGTTTCTCTGTCTTTCTCAGACTGTAGAAAGCTTGTCTGATGAGAGATGAACTTCACTTGCAACAGATAAATGTAGGAACACCTTTTTATTTTTGTCCATTAGCTGGCAAGAAAGAATATTACAGCTTCAGAAAACATTCTGAAGGCTGAGAAGTTGATGTTTCTGGTTTGTTGGTTTCTTTGCTTGTATTGTGGTGGGCTTTAGGGAAACAATTCTCCAGCCAGTGTTTGTTGTTGTGGTGTTTCTCAGGTGGAATGAATGAATTGCCTGTTATCAACTCCTCAGCATGCAGTGGCAATTGATAAAAACATCCTAGTCACTGGGGCACAGAAATATTTACTTCACTCATTCTTTTGAAAAACAAAGATGATGATGAATTGGTCTTAGGCTACACCATTAACAAGAAGAGACATAGGGACAGGCAGACACATACACTTAAATCAAATTCTCAGTATCCTTTGGGTTCCCGTGACACGCTGTTCTCAGTCAGTAAAGTTTGCAATGTTTTTAAAAATTGTATGAAGCTTCCCAAGGTTATCTGCACACAGCTTCCTGCTGTGGCTTTGTACTGCATGCATTTTTGATTAACAACATGGGAGGAAAGGTGATTATTTTCCCTTAAGTTTGCGTAAGAGTATCTCAAAGTTCTGGAGGCACATGGTTCGGATGCTTGTGTAAGACTGAAGGTTCAGTAATGCGTGATTTTTTTTCTCAAATTTACAAAATTTAAGTATGAAATTCAGAGAACTTGGAAGTAATGTTTTTAATTATGCTAAGTATGAAAATATGATTCATTATATGACATTTTATAAGTATAGAAAAAAATCAAGCAAATCAGTCAAGAGAAATGGAACTAGAAATATACTTAACTACCTTGCACTTTTAAAATGAGTTTGTCTGAGATCCCTGATGCAGCGACTTCACTTAAATCATTACTTCACCTTCTTGACTGTGCTTGCATTTCTGCTCAGGTTTCATTGATTTCATCGTGGAACCCACTTTTACTGTGCTGACTGATATGACTGAGAAGATTGTGACACCGCTCATAGATGAAGCTTCCCGTTCTGGCATGTCTGGGTTCAGACGTTCCAGGTGAACAACCATATGTCCTCTCCCTTCAGGGCACGTGTGTTACTTTTGCATCCAGGTCCCCTGGTGAATGTCATGGTCTGCATCCACATCCATCCCTCTGCAGTGTATGTCTGCCATGTGGTGTAAAGCTTGCTATCCACATTGCCAGCACAACAGCTCACCTAGTGATGTGATTGCTTTGAAGGGAAACCCCAACCCAAGGCAGGGGTTTCCATCTCTTGGAAATGGAGCCAAACGTCCAGAGGCACTGAATGCAAGTGGGTGTAGCCATGTAGTCAGGTGAACTTAAGTGCGCTCTCATTCGCTAATGCCAAAACAGAAGGTAGGTAGCGCCATTGAGAAGCACTCATTTCTAGGAATATGGAAGTATGAACACGTTGTAATTACTAAAGAGGATTGGGAAGTATTTTATTTCGAGTTATTCAAATGTGTGAATTATCACCAGAATTCACCTGCAGCTTGGATATAAGGAGGCTGAGCCCATTTATCCCCTTCTGCTGTTGTAGAGAATCTGCTACTTGAATAATTTCATGAACGAGGCATGTCTTGGGATTCAGGTGCCACATGGTTTGTACTGCTTAGAGTGAAGCCTCCAAATCAGGATTTTTTTTTCCCAAGCAAATTCTTTATTCTTGGACTGTTACATTCAGGGCAACCACTAATATCTTTCTATATCAGTTATCTTGCTGCCTTTATTAAAATGTGCACTATGACATGCCTCTCCTTGAAAGAGAACTGCTAGGTCTGTAAATGAAATGAGTGCCTATTTCAGCTTTAAATGAGGTCATCATGGTGTACAGCAGTTCTGTGTCTAATGACTCCAACAGGTGAATTTGAGGAGACTCCTCCTTTGACGTACTGGATTTCTAGGTTTGTCTGACTCTCCACTTGATGTTAAGGGAGTGGAGATGCGCAACAAAGAACCTCTTTATGTGGTTCTCTTTGTAAGGAATCGTGTTTACCAACGATTAGGGAGAGGAGAGCAGTCCGTTATTTCTAATGCTGGCTCAGATTGTGGTGCTTGCTTTAACATTGATTGCAGTGGGGCTGGAGGGAGGGAGGGAATGGTGGAGGATTCAAGGTTATCTTTCCTTTCTTCCTCTTTGAGTGTTATCTAGATTTAGAGTTATAATTTCTTAGCTGTGTTAGAGTGTATTAGGTACTGATTTCTGTTATGTTTTGTGATCTTGTGTCCCAGTCTGAATAGCATTAGTCCCTCTGAAGTTAAGAGATCAAGTGTCAAGAGCACTGGGTCAGAAGGAAGTGCCTCACTCAACTGCTCCATACTCACTGTGGACTTCAAATGTTTTAAAGCCACCTGGACTGAGGTGGTGCAGCAGAACCGGGAGAAATGGAAAGCACAAGCCACCAAAGGTAACATCCAGGCTTCTTAGTGAAAGAATAAAAATTCTTTTGACCTCTTCTACTTCCAACTCATCTTCAATCAAATTATTCTCCAAGTAAGCACTGCTAGTTTGAAAGAATCCGCTTCTCTAGGTCAACAGCTTACACTGAATTCAGAAAGATAGGAATATTGTGACTCATCTGTACCTTACATGCTTCTGCGTGATGTAAGTGTAGATAACAGAGAGGATTTGGACAATAGGAGGAAAAAAAGGAATTCTAAGGGAAGCCCCCTAGGGTCATGAGTCAGACTCAGAGCGTGTGCAAAAATAGCAGGAAAAGGATTTTGAGAGGCGTGTTATCAATTGTTTACTGTTAAGATTGAAAGAGATAGGAATGATATGTCAGGTGAAAAGGTCATGTTTTCATGTCTGGCTTCACATTTGCAGTGATACCTTGGATGACAATTTAGGAAGTTTGCTGCTTCTGCTCACGATATCACGAATCTGTTCAGGACTGCAAATATTTCAGAAGAATATGAAGTCTGCATTGATTGCGAGCTTGGAAGCAGACCAGGCATCCAAAGTGTCATGCAACTGAAAATGCCCTAGAGTCATTTAGATGTGCTTTGGAAAAAGCAAAGTCAGAATTCTATCTTTGATTACATTTATTTCTTCATGAAACTGTGATACAGTGTCTCCTCTGAGCTGAGCGGTTGTTACTAAACCCGTTATTTAATGGAATTGTTGCATTTCATATAAATGGAAGGAGTTTGATTGTAATACATTATGTTGTTTTGGCTTTATGACCAATGGAAGACTTGGCTTGGTTCTCTATTTGCCAAAGCAGATCTGTCCTCTCTATTTGAAAGGCCTGTCTGATGGTGCAGGGAAGCTCATGGAGGTGCTGATCCAGCAGTGCTGTAGCAAGCCCTCGTTTCCTGAGCTGAATCTCTCTCTTGTGGTTCAGATGCAGAATGCAGCATTTTGGTTTCTTTTCAGCTCCTCAGAATAAAGGGAGCTAAATAGCATCAGACTCCCAGAAAGCTGTCTATGTGAGCTACTGTTGATTTCAAGAATGATTAGTAAAACCAGGGAGGCGCATATCTAATTTAATTATATTTTCATGTGAGCCATAATTTATTCATTTAAAAATTAATTAACTTTAGCTAGCTGCTGGCAAGGAAATACAAATTGACATTTCTTATACAGACGGCTTTTACCTTTCTCTCTTGTAACCCATTGGTGCACTGTTTTCAAAACTGTTGCTGGTTCATTTGTAAGAAGTATTTGAGGAGACACCATTGTGTTTTGTTTTGTTTTTTGTAGTTTTTGCTCTCTGGCTAAGTTGCTGCTCCTGTAAGGGCCAAAACAACTTCCCTATAGGTGTCAAGATTGCTTCCATTGGACTAATTGGACTTTATTCTTTGATTTGCAGGATATGTTTGTCTACTTATCAGCTTACAAACTCTCTCAGAAACCAGGAGATACATCTCTTATGATTCCTATCTCAATTAGAGTACAATTGGTTATCCACAATAGGATGATGGATGGGTGGGCTGTGATATTGCAGACCTAGAAACCCTGTAGGCAGGCAGAATGAGATATGCTGGGCAGCACAGTGCAGTCACTTCTGAATGCTTAAAGTCAGTATGGATACAGATATGTCCTGAAGCTGAATAAGGCTCCAAATTGAGTGTGGGCTGAGTTATTCAGTTGCTTTTGCAAGTTAATTCTTTTCTGATCATGGAAAAGAGGAGGAAATTATGGAGTTTCTGCCTGCATAAAGGTTTTTTAGCTCAAGCGCTACATTAAATGGTTCTATGATTAAGGGATGTAGTTGTGTTCTGGAACGCATTCCCCTTTTGGGAATGGAAGAGCAGGTACTGATAGTAACATAATTAGTCTGGTAAGAAGAGACAGAGATGTAAAGAAATTATAACAGTAAGTAGAAATGAAGAGATTAGGAAGCTGGAATTGAAAGCAACTTGGAAAAAAGGGGGATAAAATGGATTTTCAAAGAAACAAGACTTTCAAAGTGTTTAGGATTATGTGGTGCAACATAGGGCAAACTAAATGTGATTTGACTGACTCCTGTATATCAGGAATTAAGATAACCTCTGTATCCCTAAAGACACACTTGCAGAGCTTAGTATCTCTTTTTAATTTGTCTCTGAAATTTTCTGAAGAACTGCATTTTCAGAAGGGAACCATATATGGTTAAAAATATACATATGATGTAGGTAGGCCAAGACAGGGTATTTTTTTCAGAGTACTTTCTTAAATGTTCTCCTGTGCTCTTTTTCCCTTGTCAAGTCAATTCCTACGCTTATCTAAGTAACACCTGTTTGCATGTTAAAAGTGGCAGTATTTACGTGTGAATTGTATTTCTTGTAAAATTGACTGATAGTCATCATTTCTTGTCATGTTTTGCTTCTCTCTTTGCTGAGGATGCAGAAGAAAAAGCTAAGAAGGATGCAGAGGAAAGTGTTCATCAGGGAACAGATGAGAAGAAAACAGATGAAAAGGATGAGAAGCCAACTGAAGACGCCACAGCAGCAAAGATGGAGAACAGCAAAGAACCAAATCCTGGGGAAAGCAAAAGTTCAGATTCCAATGAAAATTCCCACGTAATTGGGACTGGGCAAACTGGAGTGAACAGACATGAAGCCTCTCAAGGAAAAAGTGGTCCTAAGACAGATAAGGGAATGGATCCTCATCACACATCGAGAGAAGAGAAACGTGTCCAGAATGGTGAGTTCTCTCCTTCCACTGAAAGGTGAATGCCACCCTAAAAGTGGAATCTCATCTCAGTAATGGGATGGGAGCAGCTGATGTTGTGAAAAAAGTTGTCCTGGGTGCAGAACCTTTTCCTAGAATTCAGCATTGGTACTTCCAAGTATTATTGTTTCATAAAAGATGGAGCTCATAATGTCTGATTAGATGTTTTTTGCAAAGGGCAGTAAGACTCTTCTTGTGGAAATGAATCACCTTGTTTTGATGTACACTTCAAAGCTGAAACAAACTATCTTGGTTCAGCGAACAGCTTCACTGACTGATTAGTTGAAAGAGGAGATGCTGAAGATATAAACACTTTCAAAGGCTAATTTAAGGTGTCTTTGAATTGATTCTCAAATGTAAATATGTTTTAGGACTACAGCTTTTTTCCCTTCTCTGCTGCTTTTAAGAGTTATTCTATTTATACTACATTTGTAGCATGAACCTTTTCTTAAAGATTTATTGTCAAAAAACTGTTAGTGAGTTAAAATAATTATATTTTGCACCTAGAAAAGGTGGAAAAAGAATTGAAAATTGCATACCACATTAAAATAAGTTATTAGACCTGTGAATAACAGAATCACAGAATTGTAGGGGTTGGAAGGAACCTCTGTAGATCATCAAGTCTAAATCACCTGCTAAAGCAAGTTCCCTGTGGAAAGTCTCACAGGAAGACGTGCAGGTGAGTTCTGAATATCTCCAGACAGGGAGACTCTGCAGCCTCTCTGGGCAGATTGTCCCAGTGCTCTATCACCCTCAAAATAAACAAGCTTTTCCTCATGTTTGTTCTGGACTTGCTGTGTTCCAGTTAGTGCCTGCTGCCCCTTGTCCTGTTGCTGGGCACCACTGAAAAGAGCCCAGCCCATCCACTTGCTTCGGGCCATTTAGGTATTTGTAAACAAGGAGAAAAGGGAGCAGAGGATGCAGATTTCCCTAGAGGGATGCAAAAGAATCCCCTATAGTGATACACACTCTTGAGGTGACTGACCTTCTGGCTTGTGTCATAGGAGGGAGCTAAGGAACATTTGTCACTGTTCTGGTTGGCCTGGCTTATTTCCCAGTTGGTTGCAATGGGGCACTTGGACCCCACCCCCCAAGTCCTTATTTTTAAAGCCTGCTTCACTAGTTTGTCCAGCCTGCTGCCAAATATACCCTTCCTCTTCTAGACAGGTGGATCCCATCCCTCCCTAACAGGTCATAATCTTCACAGGGAGTCCCATTCTCATAAAAACCAAACCATAAAATCCTTGAGCTGGCACCAGCCACGTAGCCAGGAGTTGATATGTATTACATGCCTATTTCTGGCTTTCCTCTTTTCTCCAACTGGCAAGATGGAAGAAAAGATAACCTGGGCACTAGGATTTTTCACTTTCACTCCCAGGACTTTATTGTCTTCTTTGATTCTGTCCCTGAGAACTGATCACTTGGCTATTGGCCATTTCACTGTCCTTCCCTCGCCAGCCCTGCTCCTCTAAGCCTTCTTAGCAAAAAATGACAGTACATCCTCATGTGATTTCTCATCATCTTGGTAATGTCAGCCAGTCCAAAACCAGCAAAACGCTCAGATTCTGAAGCATCCTGTTAGGAAAAAAATGAGTAATTGTATAGACATTGAAATTCCTGGGCTAAGGCAGTGGGCTTAAATGGTAGCTGAGGCAAGAATTCTGTTTGAAGTACTCCTGGTATGACTGGATTCAGGCCTTCCCCAGTGATTCTTTTGTCATTAGATTTTTTTTAGATTGGAAGGGCTATGTAGATCCAGGTTGTCATGCTGTTACACGTGGGATTTTTCTTCCAGCAGTGTTATGTAAGTGAATGGGAGCGGGCCCCACAAAGAAACAAAAAGGTTGGAGATGTGAAATCCCAGTTAGACTGCAACAGATTCTGCTCCTCAGATTTTGCTCCAGATTTTACAGGCTTCTAGCAATATAAGGGCTAAGTATGCTGTGGTGATTTTGACAGTACCTTTTTCTGCAATGTCTCTCTGCTGCAGGTGTCTGAAATGCTTTGGAAGGAATTATAATGATTTCTGAAAATGAGTGTCTTCCTTAGGGCAAGAAATTCTGCTCTTGAATTTCTGGGAGAAGGCCCTGATGAATTACAGTCACTGCAGAATCTTTGGAGACTGATGAAATCTAACATTCATAGATCTGGGTTCATGCAGTTTCCATTATTTCACATCTGTTAATACCTCGTGACATATTTGCCTCTGCCTTTGTAATCTCTTTCAGAAAGATCATTATGATCATCGTTCTGCTCTGCTACTGGCAGTATGGCGTGGTAGATATTACAATCTCAGAAGTCTCCTATTCATGAAAAGATATTCAGTGAAAGTTCAAAAATTGTGTTGTCAGAGGAGCTGGAAGTCTCTGTTTGTCACTCACTGCTCAGTGTCCCTGTGCTTTCTCAGAGATGTCAAACTGGGAAATTACATGTGTGTGCATGTTCATCGTCTTTGCCTGCTCACACTTAGGGTCAAGTGCCTCATTTATGCAACAGTCAAAGAAAATATTATTAGCTTATCATTACCATCTGAGGAGGGAATGTAAGAAGCCTTCTGTGCCTTGCCATGTATATTTTTATTTCATCTTGAATACTGTGTCCTTGTAGAGACCGTCTTTTTCAAGCAGACAACTCAGTCGTACCTGGAGCTGCTCATACCTCTCTGTTCAGATTGGACTTTCCAAAGAAGCCCAAATCAATGGCAGTATATAATAAGCTGAGGAAGTTGCTGTCTGTCTCCTGTCTTCTTGTTTTCATTTTTCTCTCGCCCACACAATGACCTTAATAAGAAAACCATGGAAGTTTTGGTTCTAAATGAGAACAAAACAGGACATGTTTTTTCCATCTTGCTAAATGTTTCAAGAGTTCAAAACCACTTTTCTATTAGAAGAGTATTAATTAGAGAGGGAGAAACCAATTTCTCAGTATCAAGATCTCAGTATTCTCATCCAAGAATAACAGTTGTTCCAGTGGTTAGGGCACAATTTAGAAGAGGCAGGCCTCTTTTCTCTACATTTTCACTTTTTTGAGCTGTTTCAAGAATAAATACTCATTGACCGTAACTGTTTTGAAGGCAGATTGGTTCCTCTCTAACATAGCAGTCACTGCGTTCTTGATCCAAAGGCTAGGAAGTGGTAATAATAGCAAAAAATAGTAATACAGCTGGAATGAGCGTTGCTTTTATACAGCCATGTACTTTGTATTTACAAAATTCTCAAGTGAGATTTGATGCAGGGTTTTTTTCATGTTGAGATGTGGCTTAGAAATTCACTGCTGCTCTCTTTTGGGTGAAGGAAGAGATGCCTGCTCCCATCTGCGTAGGCTGCCATTGTTTCTCTGGACATCTGCAGGAAGGAGACCTTCTTTGCTGCTGAATGAGCCCTATTCTACTACATCTATCCCTTGAAGTAAATTTTAGTTCGTAGTTGCATTTGGCAACAGAACATTCTTTTTCAGTGGGAAGGTGGTCTGGGAAGGTCTGTTGTGCTCTGCTGTGAGACTGATAGAGGACGGAGAATAAGAAGGACCCCAGTTGCCATTCTTGGCTTCTTAAAAGATACTCCAGCCCTAATTCCCATTTTCGTTCTGCATCAACTGGTGCACTGCTAAAGACCTTGTCTTCCAGGTTTGCTGTAAAGACTCTAAGTCCAGTGATGAGTGCTAGGATGCTTGTCTGTTTCTTGATATCAGTGTACACAGACCAGTGTAAATGACTCTGTGCATAAGTAAGACTGGTAAGAGAAAGTGAGATCCAATGAGGTAGGACTTTTTAGGATATCTAAAATGGTTCTTTAATGCAGAGACCTACGACAAAGCCTCACAGGATCTTAACTCAGTCTTTTAAAAGCATACATTTTTTAGAGTCTTGATTTTGAGATGAAGGTAGTGTTCAGGTTTTAATGGTGCATGTGCAGTGAGGAGGAGTATGACTTTGCTTGGGCACTTAATGAGGTGTTAGCAGAATAAATTTGAAAGTAAATTGTAAAGCTTGGTTTTCTGTTGGAGTCAGATAAACTCTGAGTGTTGCATTATTCTGTGATACTACGTTAATCCTAGTTCACTGTGAATCCGGATATGTCCTCTTAAGGAAAATCTCTCTTGGATGTTGAAATTTGATGGAGTTATAGGCGTTAATACACTGTAGTCTGCATTATAATGCTGATGGTATCCCTTATTGCTTCATTCTAGGTGAAATAAAGGAAGACAGTATGGCAGACAAAAAAGATCAATCTAGTGTGGGAAATGAATCAAAGAAAACAGATGGTAAGGACTTAGTGTTTTGTTTTGTTTTGTCACTCATTTCTGTGTGCAATCTATTGTTTTATAAGCATCCGTATTTTATGATTAAAAAAAAATGGCGTGGTAACCTGCTAACAGAAACAGTCATTAGATATGACAGAAGCCATTAGGGGTATTCTGGGGGAAAATCATCTCTTTCATGTAATGCCTAATGCCACTTAATTTTTCTGTTGGTAAGCCATCTCCTTTATCTTCTGGAACAATTTCTGTGCCCACAAGAAAAATCCTGGATTATTTGAACTGCTTAATAAGAAACATGGGTTTGTAAAGTTCTGTCCTTCTGAGTTTCTTTGAGCCAGATTCTGCTCTCAGTGCAAACACAAATGTTCTCAGTTGCGAAACACAAATATAAGCAATACCCTGCACAAGGTGCATCTCCTTTTTTTTGGTTGCACATCACACTATGCCTATCCAACCACAAAAGTTTCTTGACTTAATACTCTGAGGGGGAATTTGCCAAGTGCTGTTGAACCACAGGTATGGGAAGGAAGCAAGCAAGAGTAGCCACATCAGCACAAAAATGCTGTTAAGGACACTCTAGAAAAGGGATATTGCTAAAACACTTTTGAACTGAAACAATCCCAAGTTGTATGACAGTTTCTTGAACACCTAGAAATAATTTCACACAGCCCTGAGCCTATTGTAAATTTTCCACAGATGTTTTAGTAGCATCAGCAAAGCAGAAAAATGCCTATAAGGACTGTGGCATGTTTGCTCTTCTGCTTCTCAGCTGTGCAGCAAAAGGCAACAAGATGGTATCTGACTCCACATCACCTTAAGTACTGTATAGCAGAATAAATGGAAAGAAATGCTACAGCTAGGATTTCCTTTGTATGTCTCAATTAAATCCATTGAAATATCCTGAATATAAATAGTACAGTATTGTATCTTAATGATCAAGAAAGGCAACCTCGTGTTAAGTGCTGCAGTTTAGAAGGATGCTGTTTGCTTTTACTGTTACCTTCTAAGAAATTACTTAGTGTTCTTACTCTTCCTGAAAAGTAACAAATAAGAAGAAAAAAAAAGAAAAAGAAAAAGAAAGAAGTAGAGCAATTAATCTATAATCACGTGTATTAATTTCAGACACACAAATATGTACTTTATACAGAGCTCTGTTAGAAATGATTGTTCAGGAAAAATCCATTATTTGTTGGAATGACACAGACTTCAGATAAGGGTCTGTCAGGAAGAGTCATGAATGAGTACCATTCACAACTCTTTACACAGTATGCAGAAATAAAGAGCACCTATTTAATCAGGCTGGAAGACAAAGACATGAATGTTTCATGCTGACTTAGAAGTGTGGTAGTAAATTTTGTTTACTTCCAAGTTGCTAGTATTGGTGTGCTGTTAGCTATTTAATAATCTGTTTGTTCTTCTGCAAGGAAGTGTTCTGCTCAGCCCCTGAAGGAAAAGACCAGTGCCATGGGATCAGCTGATTACAGTGAATAAGCAACTGTAACCAAGCTAAAACTATTTATGAGCTCCATGTTTTTCATTCAGATGCTGTAGAGAGAAATTGTGACTAATGATGTCATTGACAGAAATATTTGGGAATATTTTTGAAAGACAAGCCCTGGGAAAGTGTTGGGGTGGCACTTCTGTTTCAAGAAATATTGACCATGACACTTTCTGTCCATTGCTCAGTCCTGAGCAAATCTCCTTACCAGCCATGTAAGGGATGTGGAAAAATGAATCTTCCCCATGAATAGTACATAGCAGTTTGTAGACTACTGAGCTGTGTACCCAAACATATGGTTTTTCATCTGCTGGGACATGGTCCTTCACATACTGGGATAAAAGCAGAAGGGAGGAGTTAGAAAGACTCAGGTTACAGCGCTGGAATTCTCTCACCACTTCTAGATTGCTTTTGAGCCCAGGTTTTAGCAGCATCAGGCCTGGTGCTTGGGTTTTACAGCCCCTTAGTCTGTGAGTGGGGTGTATTTGTGTGAAACAGGTGTTCGTGGAGATTTATCACACCCCATGAGGGCTTTGGTTTCTTTTGGCCTCTCATTAGCATCAGCTACAGCCCTGCACCCAAGCTGAGGTCAGTCTGCTGTTCTGTCCTGCTGTGAGAAAAAACCTGCAGTGTAAGTACATGAATCTTTGCAGGATCTTACCCGTGTTACTTTTTGAGCATATCCAGAATGTTACTGTAATATGTTGTAATTGGAATATGTAAGTGCTGAAGCGTTTCTAATCATCCTTCTACTTCATGGTGAACCAGGTGGCCAAGGAAATACGAATAACCATCCTATGTGGATACAAAGACATTGAGTGGCTTGCCTGTGCTGTAGTCACAGGTTTGACATGTGTCAGTGCTACCTTTATGCTACCCACAATTTGGTTTGTGTGTCTCCAGAAACAGGGATCAACACTGCAGGCCAGTGGGAAGCTATGAGTGTATCTAACAGAGCTTTACACAGCTGAAACTACTGCTACCACAGCCTGCTGTTTTAAATCTATTTAGAAGACATCTGTGCAAGCTGCAGTTGTGTCTTAGAACGCAGTATTAATTGCTTCAAAATCTTATTCAAGTTTCTTAAACACAGGATACCATCCTCACTGTAATGTAATCTTCCTGTTAATGGCTTTTTTTTTTTGTTCTTTGGGACATTTAGTTGTTACTCAGTGCTGCCCTTATCTTCAGCTTTAAGAGAAGAAATATGAGACTGCCCTTTTCTTTGTAAAGACACAGTCCTGTCCGACTTCATCAGCACCAACAGCATCATCAAGTGTTTTCTGTGGTATAGAATGTTATTAAACCACTGTGGAAAACCTGATTTTCCCCTGTGAAATAGTTGCTATTCAATACTTTGAATGGAAATTCTTACGCACTCATATGGAAGTAATTTTTCTACACATTCACAACATCTTTTTTTGCAATTTTTTCTACTCGCATCCTTAGAATAAATGACAAAACTTTTTACGTCATGTTGCACTTTCACAAGTTATCTTTATGGCTTCATTTCTTTCTTCTCCTAGGGAAAACGTCTGCAATATTAAGTTTTCAGTGCAACTCTTTGTTCCAGTCATCAAAATACAGTTTATTCTGGTACTCTTTTTCAGCTAGGAAATAACAGAAATTTACAGGCTCATTTGTGTGTGTGTTTGTGTGTGTTTCTCCTGGCAACTTATGCTGAAAAGCAAATTTGCTTGTTGAAGCACAACACATAGGGTATTTGTGCTCCTGTCTTGAACTTCTGGTATGTGCTGGGAAAGCCTCGTGTACCCTATGTTCGATTAGCAATACTCCCACCTCGTGGTCAGATCTCACCCCTGCATTTCAATAGTACTTCCCTCTGTGCTGTGCAAAAGCAGTTAATGCAGTACGTTACAGTGCAAGGCAGTATGCATCTTTTTACATGTACAGTCTCTGTGACGAGCACATATGTTACAAACATCCTAGGAATTTAGACCTTTATCACAGAATCACAGAATGGCTTGGGTTGGAAGGGATCCCAAGGATCATTAAGTTCCAGCCCCTGCTACAGGCAGGGCCAGCAACCTCCAGATCTGGTACTTGACCAGGCTGCCCAGGGCCCCATCCAGCCTGGTCTTGAACACCTCCAGGGACGCAGAATCCACAGCTTTTCTGGGCAGCTGTTCCAGCACCTCAGCTCATCTCTCTCTCTCTGTGAAGAACTTCCCTCTGACATGCAATCTAAACCTTCCCTCCCTGAGCTTAAAACCATTCCCCCATTGTCCTCTTACTGTCTACATTTGTAAGAAGTTGCTTCCCCTCTTTTTTATAATCCTCTTCTAGATACTGGCAGGCTGCAATGAGGTCTCCTTTCAGCCTTTTCGTCTATAGGCTGAACAAGCCCAGCTCCCTCAGCCTGTCCTTGCATGGAAGGTGCTCCAACCCTCTGGTCGTCTTCATAACCCTCCTCTGGACTCAATCCAGCAGCTCCACATCTTTCCTACATTGGAGGCCTCAGACCTGGATGCAGTACTCCAGATGGGACCTCATGAGGACCGAATAGTAGTTTATCTTTGTTTGTTTGTTTTTGAGCTAGACTGTTGCTTAGCAGTAGCTCAAATCCTTTCCTATAGGTTCAGCACAATGCCCATGCCAACATGTAGAGCTCCTTTTGCTCTTACTTTTTCTTGACAATCAGCAAGTACAGAATTTCCTGGTTAGAAAGGTAAAGTACAGGGGCTTTGTCTCTTTGTATCACAGCTGTGATAAAAAATCAAAAATGAAGCATTCGTGATGGAGTAGCTTGCACAAAGCATTACTATCTGGGAATGTCTTTGGTGTAGGAGCACTGTTTTTGAAAGGACTTTAAATGATGATGTGGTGGAACTGTGATGATGGCCCTACTTTTGCTGCAGATACAGTTGAATTAACAGAATTCTTCCCTGTTAATACGGAGAATGCAGCTTTTCACAAATTTGTTCAGCCATTTAATGATGATCTATCTTTGCAGCCTTCTGCAGATATGGTTTTCAGGCTTGCATTATGTGTGTTGATCTAGGTAACACCACTACATTGCAATGAACACTAGATTTCTTCTTTCAAAATCCTGCTTGTATAATCTGCATGATGCCAGTGTTGTTTTAACCAAGGTTGCTCAGACGTATAAAGGAACAACGTTCACCTATATATTCTTCAGAGAGGGAAAACCATAGAATCATAGAATCATTCAGGTTGGAAAAGACCTTAAAGATCATCGAGTCCAACCATGACTTAACCATACTACCCTAAGTCTAACAACCCTCTGCTAAATCTTGGTAAATAATGGTAAAAATGGTAAATTTAAAATCATGTAAATAACAGAGCCATCTATATTTCTGTTCCAAAAGATAGGTTAATTTCTTCATTATTGTCAGAAGCAAAAAGCCCATTTCAGTTGGTAAGGCAAACACGTTGGACTTCCTTCTGTAAGATATTGCTTTGATATTCTATGTCAGAATCCAGCAGTGGTAGCAGATTGGAATTATAATAGCTGAAGACCACTTCTAGAGACAATTTCCTTCCTTTTCTTACTTCTTTTATGGCCTGCTACCTGAATTACATTAGTGGTTATTGCCCTGCATTGGAAATTGGAAAGCATTGTACTCATACCCTCTGGAAAAGCTTGCCTGAAGAGCATGAGGACATTTTCCTATTGAAAAGGAGGTTCAATTCCCCATAATTTATCTCTGTTGAACAACAAGTCCATAGTAGCACAATATAGCATAACTGAAGGGGAGAAAAAAGCTTCTGTTCTTTTAAAATCATTTTAATGTTCTTTTAAAAACTGTGAGTGTGCCTTATTAAACAAGCAGCACCTGAGGCAAGCACAGGTTGCACAGAGAGTTGTACTCTGAAAAGTCTTTATGCAGTTTTACTGTCAAATAGAAGAACATGGTGTGGTGTGATCTTTGATGATAAACGAAAAGCACGCTGTTAACATCCTGACCTCAGGAATATTTCTTCACCATGGCATGCATGATCGGTGAGAATATGGGGAATACGTAGCAGAGAGCTACGTTTGGGTTTGGGTTTCGGATTGAACTGAGTACATGGAATATTCATTCCAGTTGCATGGTGTAAAACATTAAATGTAGGTACCTAAATGTTTTTTTGAGTAGTTAATTTCACAGGGAACATTTTGAGGTTCCCTTTTGTCCTTTGCATGTAATTCTGCTTAGAAATAGCTCCTCAGAGATAACAGCCATGACACTAGAGGTGTAATTCATAACTTGTGCAGTACATTACACCCATTCCTCCTTGATTTTTGCACCATCAGCCATTTCACTGTATCAGTCAGGGTGTGGAGCTGTGACCTTGCCTTGTTATAGCCCTTCTAATCCCATTCAGGAAAATGTGCATGTACAGTGATGTATAGAAAGTCTCACTTCAGCAAGGGGCTTCTTGCCTTCTTGCTCCTTCCCCCCATCAACTTATGTTCAACTCAGTGACAATCAGGCATCCTTTTTCTCTGTGCAATGCTGCCACTAACAAGGTAGTTTAAGTAGAAGCTGGAAGAGAGAAAAAGTCAGCACAGTGAGAATCCAAATGTAAAGACTCCACCCTATAGACAACCAGCTGAGTGCTTGGTGAGTACTTTGCAGACCTGAGTTGTGTGTGCCTGGTCTGTCCTTGAGGGTGGATATCCTTGAGCTGCTCAGCCCAGGAATCTGTCCCATGTAGATGACAGAGACTGGACAAAGAGAAGAGTCTATTTACTGGTTAGTTTTCTGACATTCGTACCCTCCAAGCAATCTTTACTGCCTTTAATTAGTTCACTGCTGCATTGCTAGCTTCATCCTCTTCTCTGCTCTTGAGCTGCTGTTTAGGTATTCTTAATGTCAAAACCCAGCCCTTGTAGGCAATAATAAATGCAGAAGAAGGAAAACTGGATGTGACAGTAGTTGAAAATTGAAATTTTGAATCAGACTAAAGTATTTAGGAATTGAAGTGATGGAGAATAAGTCACTGTCAATAACTGAAGAGATACTGATGAAATCTTAATTAGAATTTTTTTTCTTGGAGTGGTTTCACGTATCCATGTAGCCAGCTTTAAGGAAATACTAAAAAAAAAAAGAAAAAAAAGTTTTATTTAACCTAGATGAAAAGCTCAAGTGGTAGAAAACCTATGATTCTACAGTGATCTTTCATTTCATTTCCACTTCCCTCCCACCAAAAAAGCACTCCTCAGCAATTGTTTTTGCCATGGCAGAAAAAAAGTAATTACTTGTGCTTGACCCAGAGCAACGTATTACCCTGTTTTTTTAGTGTATTCGCTCATTCAAACAAGAAATTATTTGTTCAGTGCTATTTACAAATCCTGATTTATATCTTTGGCTGAGGTTTTAGTTTGAATCCACAACAGAACATCTCTGTATGGAAACTGAGATCTAGCTTTTACCACATATGCATTCAGAACTTTGAATTATGTTGGATCATCAAACACAGAGTAAGTTTTCATACCTACTCTAGTAGATTACCTTGCATAATGCATGACTAGTTTCTTTCTTACATGCTTTACTCAGGAAATTCAAATGTATTCCACACAACCAAACTTGCCAATCCAGCTGTTGTTTTTTTTGTTTGTTTGTTTTGTTTTTTTCTCTGCAGTTGAGTATCTCTATAATGTACCAGTAGTCATTCAACACACATTAAAGCTAAACAAATCTCTTTTTTCCAGCACTGCTGTGATTTCAGGTCAAGTATAATGAAAGCTGTTAAACAAACATAAAGCACAAGATCCACATGAACACGACTAGAAATTGTTCAAAGTCGTGAATGATTTAGAGATATCTATGTGCCAAAACTCAAAAATAAGAATAGCTTCCTTGCTAATATCATTTCCCCCCCCCCAGCAACAAGAATGCTAAGCGCTTGGGATGTCTGCTGAATTACAGTGATGGTACTTGAATTCAGTTACAAAACAAGTATTCAGAGTTTTCTCCCAGAAGTATTTATATTTCTTTACCTTAAACAGGACTCAGGCACCACAGAGAAACTTGGCTGTTTCCTTTGGAAAAATAATTATTTTTTGTCTATTAAAAAGGCAGACAATGCAGATGAATTAACTTGTAGCACATCTCTCTTCTTCATTTCACTGATCTTACGAACTTTGTTTCTTAGGCCTCATTCATCTCTGACTCAAAAGAAGCAAGAGAATAGAAATTTTGGACATCATTCTGCTTCAGCAGTAGCTTTAACAGGACTTTTCGGACAGCACAGTACCACAGAGCACATGTTAGCATGCAGGGGAAACAATATATAGCCAGCCCTGTTGGGATAAGCTTATAAAATTAGGGAGTCAATCCTGGCAGGAGGTTCCCATGGAAATCGCTTAGTGATCTGTCCTGTCAGCTGCAAATATCTCCATTCTCTCTATGTAATATTAAGGTTAACCACCTTTTGGATTATGGATTACCTCAATCACATTTACTCAGACTGTTTTTCCTCCTCGTTTTGCAGTAATCGTTTTATGACATCAGTTGACGTACAACAATTGTCGTTTCTGTTGTCATTTGACCCAGTGCTTGAACTGAGCAGCATGTGGGAGGAGAACAGACTTTGGAGTAGTCTTATACTGGAAAACTTGGGCTTATCAGTTGTGATCAAACCTTTTTGTATTTGAAGTGTTAGAGAAATAGAAGTAAGAAGTACGTATATCCCAATTTTTTTTCCTGAAATTTGGAAAGTCTGGAAAAAAACCTGTATGAGGAAAGTGCCTCATGGAAATGTGACATTTGGTGTAAATTTGTACACGTTGGGGAAATTCTGTATTTTCCTGAACACTTGAATTATTTGTTTTTCAAATGTATGTAGTATTTTTCTACATACTTCCAGTACTTGAAGGGAGCATATAAACAGGAGGAGGTATGACTGTTTACAAGGGTGGATAGTGATAGGACAGGGGTAAATGGTCTTCAACTGAGACAGGGGAGGTTGAGGTTGGATATTAGGAGGACCTTTCTCAGCCAGAGGGTGGTGAGGCACTGGAACAGGTTGCCCAAGGAGGTTGTGGATGCTCCATCCCTCGAGGCATTCCAGGCCAGGCTGGATGTGGCTCTGGGCAGCCTGGTCTGGCGGTCGGCAACCCTGCCCATTGCAGGGGGTTGGAACTGGGTGAACATTGTGGTCCTTTTCAGCCCAGGCCATTCTGTGATTCTGTGATTTTTTACACCTGTTTTGATGGGCTTTGTTCTGTTTTGTTTTAATATGTGAGGGTAGAGGCTACTTTCCAAGACTGCAGCCTTGCTGGGTCAGTCCAGAAGGCCCTTTAGCTCTTCGTCACCCACTTTACAACATTTCACAGCAGAGACTTTAATGAAGAAATAGTAATAAGAGAGCAACACTTTAAACCTAAACCTTTTTTTCTTCCACAGAATCTAAAGCAAAGGACAAATCTTGAATAGCCTCTGATGGATTTTTCTTCTGTTACTTTGTTTAATTTTCTTTAGAGTCCTCTTTTAAGTACTGTTATGTACCCAACACTCCAAAGAAATGTAATTTAAGGTTTGCTTAGGTGTTGTATGAAAAATCACATCTTTTTATTTATTTCAAATTTACTGCTCGATAATTACATTTGATAACCCATTATCTGCACCGTGAGAAACAGTGAATACTGTTCCCTATTCAACTTCTCAGTGTCTCTCATTTATCCTTTATTCAATTTTTCCCACAACTCTTCCTTTTCAGGATAAAAAGTTATTGTGTGCATAAATTTTGCCCATTTGACTTTCCTAGAAGTGACACCCTTCTGATATGTGCTGTTTGTGTTAGAACATAAACCAGGCAGTTGGTGTCATGCACTGTAGTTACTGGGATGCAGTGAGAGAATCCCATTTTAGTAAGATTTTTTTTTTCTTTAAATCTTAAGAATGAAACATAAAAAAAATATTTTAAAAAATTGTATGCTGAAATTTTTGGTTTCTTTTTTTTATGATTTCGTATCATAATAGCATGAAAAGTCACTCACATAGGTAGCTTATTAAAAGTGAATATGGTAACTGAGGCTTTTGATGTGTATTAAAACACAAACTCAGAAATGCCCTGGGATAGTAGTACCTCAAGGGCAACATTATTTGGCAGTGTGGTAGGGTTCTGTTGTCCTACAGGAGTGCTCATGCAACATGTTTAGAAGTTGGGATTTTTACATGCTATATGCTTCGTTTTCACCAATAAACTGCAAGGTTACCTTAATCTGCTTGGAAAAAAAAAAGTGAGTGTGCACTCCTGGATAACTGTGGTATCATCGTGTGTCCTTTATTAATGAGTGTAGCTTGTAATGCTGAAGAAACACATCCTTGAGAAGAGGAAATGGGGACTGAGAATAAGCTCATAGACTTGTGGTTGATGTTGGTAGCGGTCTTGTTGCTCTCCCAAGCAAGCTAAGTAGTCTGTGTGGAAAACCTAAAACCTTATTCCATGTCCCACTGCCACACAGCCTGCACGTAGCATCAGCTTTTAGGAGAGGAGATCAGGGCATTTTCTTTTAAATGCAATTGAAACACATACACTTCCATCTTGCCCTCGCAGCACAGCCCTACAGTGGAGAACGTGGGGTTGTCCCTGCCTGTGCTGGACAACACTTTGGTTTTGGTGACCTGGGAGGAAATGATGGGAGTTGGAACCAGGTGGTCCATAAGGGGCTTTTTGGTGCAAGTGATTCCATTCTGTGATGCAGGGAGAAGGCAGGTCGTGGCTGGAGAGGCTGAGCCAGGCTCTTCAGAAGACACGTGGAGAGAGGCTGGCTCCTGACGTCCAGCTGACCCAAGCACAACAACGCCTGTGACGTAGGCTCAGCAAGGAGCCTGACTCATTGCAGAGCAGGTGTGGTTTTTGAGTCAGTCTAAACTCTCAGCTCCACCAAAGTGCCTCCAAGGATCTGTTCCTGTTCTCCAGCTGGGTAGCAGATTGTGAAAGCTTGCATTAGATGAGCGTAATAAGTGCCAACAACGGGTAGTTCTGGTAAGGTCTTGGACCTCAAGACATTTGTTTTATCACCCAAGGAGGAGAGGTCATGTGTGAGATGAGTCACTGATTGTGCAAAACTGACATCTAGATTCCTTGCTGTGTGCATACAGTTGTATGCTGAGCAATTCTGTGTGGGGGAAAAGACAAATTGCAGTACATTCTCACTTCAGTAAGTCAGACTATGTAGTAATGTAGTGAATATATGCATTTGTATTCCTTTGAACATGTTAAAAATTCCCTGGTATTAACTGGAAGCTGATAGCAGAGATGGACTTCATAATCTTGCAGTGGGTGCTGGTATCTCATGAAGAGTTGTAGAAGTCGCTGGCATTTCTGCTTGTGGTCAGGGGGAGGGCCAGTACTCAAACCTGGCACACAAAATAAATTTGACAATGATGCTGAAGGGCAGAGATGTGCATTCAAAGGAGGCTGTTTCAGATGAAGAATTTCAGTACAAGCAAAGTGAACTACAAGTCTTCCTGTGTACAGAGCACTGCAAATTCATTCTTTTTCAATTACCCCTATTCATATGTCCTAATATTTGCACTGGATTTAATGTTCTGAATTGGAAAAGAGGTTGACTCATATCTGAGGTTAAGATAGTCATAGGGAAGCTATATTGTATCCAAAGGGAAACTCAGCTAGGAAGCCTATGCATTTGCTCCACCAAGTAGGAAAAGAGTTCAATGCAAATGCTGTACTGGAATGTTCTGACTTAAGCTGATGATGTGACTAATAGGAGCAAGAAAATGTATGACTCAGTTCTCTACAGGGAACTTCTAGTCTACATAAAAATATCACATTTTTTCCCTGTTTCATTAAAGGGGATGGGAGAGGTTAAAAGTCTTGAGAGTATGGATGGCATAGGAATGGAAGGGAGAGTGAAGTGGTACTTTGAGCTCTGTTTCAGATACCTGCTTTGATTCAGCAACCACTGCTACTCATTCATCAGACATAATGCAGCCTAGTAGCAGAGTCTCACATCTTTGTTTTGTTGATTCTTTTTGCCTTTGCCTAAAGAAATAAAAAAACCCAGAACCATATTCTTAGAGTCTAGAGAAACTGGTTTTCTAAAAGGGACTCAGAGATTCTAATATCATTGTGTTTTCTGAGGCTTGTGCAGCCTTTCCGGTTAAAGTCACGTCTCCTTGGATTGAGTCTCCTTGCCTGAGACATCTTTTCAAATGCACTTTCAAGCTCTACTGAGTAGAGTCTGAGTGTAGTCAGAATAAACGTATCTAAGCAGAATGCCACACATATTCAGAGAACTTCTTTGGCTGATATAGAGTAAAATACTCTTGTTCCTGTTTGATGCTTTTCCAGAAGATTTCTTGGGGACAGTGTAATAAGGGACGGATAGTATCCTCTTCCATTAGAAACTGTCCTCTTTCATTAGAAATAAAATAGAAATTTTATTTTCCACATTTCTATCTCAAGGAAATCGGTTCATTGTGAAATTAATTTGTTTTTTGCATGACTGTATAGAAATCAGCTACGTTCGTGCATTACAGGTACTGTTAGTCAGATAAATTCTGAGGGTGAGGGAGTTGCTAGTGTTTGCCCAGAGACTTCATTCTGCTAGCTTCAAATGATTGTTTGGGTTTCTGAAGAGGTTAGGAATTTTAATTATCTAAGGCAAATCTCTAATCTAAATCTCTATCAAAGTCAAATTTTTAAGCGAGTCCTGCGTGTTTTTGGATCATATCTCTGTTGTAAGAGATGGTTTCATAAATAACTTGCCCATATATACCTGACTTGTCCTAAGTTCCTTGTAGAGGAGGACATCCTGTTGTTACGCTATGGCTAAGGGTAAGTCTGAGAAGCTCCTCCTGCCAGGAATAGGGATAATTTTGTTTCTGTCATGAATGTGTTGCTTTGACATTTCTTAGTACTGCTTTTGGCCTGGTCCCTGGACTTCATGAACTTGTTAGACTTTATTTAGGCTGGCCACTGTCAAGAAGGATACGGCTTTGCTCCACCAATATGTATTGCAATTTTTTTATTCTTTGTTATTTCCTAGGCTACATCCACAGTACTAGAAAAAGACCAATGCTGTTGCTTGCTACCGTGGGCAAATGGCTTTTGGAGATCAACAAGTGACAACCAAGTTCACAGGCCATCATAATCTGACCAGTGATATGGTTTTACACTTACTGTACTGAGTTAGTCTTCAGTTGCAGAGGAGTCGGGCAGACTGTAATATGAACATCCTTCATTGTTTCTCACATATTTATCCATCTGTGAGGCTCTGTTTTTCACTGCAAACCACTTGAGAGAAAGGGGCTTTTTAAAAGGTAGTGCACCTTTGTGTTTGGAGCATATTCTTTTTGTCAGTCCAAACCATATGTATGTTGTTGTTACTTTTATGACAAAAAAGTACTGAAATAGATAGTGAGCATGGGTGATCGGAGATCTCTAAGGCAAAGAAGGCTGAATTCTGTTCCATGATTCCAGTAGTTCCAAAGGTTTAATTTCTGCTGGATTAGCCAGACAGCAATGGATTTCACTTTGTGTAAGACAGAATGGAATGTCCAGTCAAGTCAATAAGAAGTGTAGCTTTTTTGCACCTGACTTTTTGGCCTATTCAACAGTTAAGCAAAACTACACTGCTTTGGGTGAATGAGGCTGTCTAAACTGTTACCCTTCATTTTCTTCCCCAGATTACCTATTCCTTGGACGAAAGGGAGAAAGGCAGCATTTGACACTTTTCTTTTTCTTTTCTTTTTTCCAGATACAGAAGAGTAAAAATATATTAAAAAAAAAAAAAAAAAAAAGAGACTGCAAATTTCTTTCATCATTTTAGCCGAGCTTCTTCATTCCTGTTCTCCTCCTCCTTCCGCAAAGACCAGTTTCTGGGGAAGGCGTTAAACAACTTCCAAAACACTCCTCCTCCCACTGGCTATTTCACAGCTAATGACTCCGGGTTCTCGGGTGGGGGCGTTGGTTTTTTTTGGGTGTGATCTAGTTTTGTTTGTTCATGTATGTGTGCATTTGTTGTTGTTTTGGGAAGTTATTTTGTTTTAAAAAAACATCTGGTGATTTTCCGATGCAATTGGTTCAATTTTCTGGACAGGTGGAACACACAGACGAGCCATCTTCAAAAGCTGGTACTGCCCTTTGCTGTTATGCCTCGGCTTGCAAAATCACAATATTAAGATGTTGCACAAGAACTTAAGGAAAATGAAATTGTAATACTTCACTGGATAATACTTCCCTTTTATTCTTTTTGTTTTTCCCCAAGACATTTTTCCAACTGTTGGTAGACAGAACTTGACGTCCGTTTTATCCTTGCTGTAGAAGATTGTATGCGTAAGAACGTTGAATTTGTAGTCAAGTTGCCATTTGTTAGAATTTGGAGCTTATCATGAAAAATGCAACAATAGCAAAATGCTTTTGTTTTGAAACAGGAGTAGGCAGACTCACTCAACCCTTGATTTTGTAGTGTATTTGCAGTTAGTAAAAGGAGAGAAAGAATCAATTATAGCGATATTCCTTTGGGGCAAAGTTTGTCAGCCTCTGAGAGCACGTACTAATGTACTGCTTGAGGTGCCTGACTTGACTTGGGATTACAGATAATGAGCTGTTTCCCACATCTATCCATTGGCTACCAGTAACCACTTGTCTGTCCTGAAGGTCTAAGAGAAGAAGGGCAGCGGGGAATCACACGGATCAGTTCTTACCTTCATCTCAGTGTGATGCTTCTTTCATCGCTGACTGAATGGACAGGCCAAAGGAAGGAAAAGTGTCGCTGGAGAAGTACAGACAGACAAAAACAAAATGAAGAAGTGTGTCCTAAATACATGCCTGGAGTTGGTGGATAAAGCTGTCTCACCCAGTGGAGTTAGACATATGGACAGTAGCCGTCATTTTGGCCTACTTCAGGGAAGAAATGCTGAAAAACCTCCTCGCTCAGGCTTTGATTCAGGAGGGTATATTTTTATGAGAAACAGCAAACGTTTGTAAGTGTTTTTCTGCCTTGGAATCTTAGTAAGGATCCATTTAACTGTGAGCAATTTTACCTGTCTTTGTGGAAACCAAGGCACACGTATTTACACATACAGTTGTTTTTGCCTGACTCCTTTTTATTCAGGATAAGGTTGTGCTGTGTTAGTCATAAATGTATTTCACAAGGAGTTGGGTGGCAGTCATGGCTTTTTGCTGCATAGAGAACATGTAAACACTGGCTTAGGAAGTCAATTATTTGGCATTTCCTTTCCATATTCAGAAGCACAGGACTTCACCACCAGCCTATATTAGAGCTTGGTTCTCTGCTCCTGCTTAAGCTGTGTACGTACAGGGCTGAGCTTCACGTAAAGCTAGCAAACATCACAGCAGTTAGCTCAACCTAAATCTGCACTTAAACTTGAGTACCTTCTCACTCAGGAGGGTTTGCATTTGAGATTTTAGTTATTGAGACTAGAGACGTTTTGAGTTCTTTTTTTTTTGGACACCAGTTCGGTCAAAGCCAGAGAGTTAGATTAGTTTTGTGCCATGGAAAGGTTGCATTTAAATCACGTTTTCAGAAGAAAGATGTGGAAAAGTAACTCTTGCAATCCCTAGATCACACCATTGACATCAGTGTGCCAGCTCTTTAAAATAAAATAAGGACACATAGTGTTCCCAGCAGTGAGCTCCTGCTTCAGCAGTATTCTGTGTGTATCCTGGGGTAGATTTTGTGAAAAAAGGAGTGCTGAAAAAAGGAGGAGGCACTGAGCACACTCCATGCCGTGTGACAGGGAAAGGCTGCATCACCTCATAGCACTTTTCCACTTCCCCTTTCCTCCACCATCAGCATTCAGCCCCAGCTCAGAGTGGCAGGCTGACTTCCAGCCTTGACCAGGCTCTTTGGGGGGACATTGCCTATGAAATATCAATACTGCAAATGAAAAACCACAGTAATGACTCAGTCCCTGCTGAGTCAGATTTCCTGGAGTCAAGGAGAACATATCCTGCCCGAGAGCTTGGTTTGTGGTGCAGGATGGCTTAGTATACTTCAATACTTTTTAAGTTATCTTTACCTAGCATACAGTGACTAAAGATACCTAAGTCATGCCCAGTAGAATAATAATAATAAAAAGTATATATTTTTCTTCATCTGCTTTTGCTTTCTTTCTTTCTGAGACTGACTTCTTTCAGACAGCAAAGCAAGATGGCTTAATTCACAGCCGGTCAGTTCTTGTTTCTCATGTGCTTGCACAAAGGTGAGAGATCAGGCTACAAAAGGATTTTCCTGGGTTGCCAGGATTATTGGCCACTGGCAGGAGCTACAAAAGAAGCAGTAGGTTTGCTTTCTCTTGGGACTGCAGGTCAGAACAGGGTACTGCTCTATAAGAGATGCTATAGTCAGAAAATTAGTGATTTCAGCACACAGGTGTGCAGAAAATGCTTTGCAAAATGCAGGCAGGCAGTCACAGCTAGCTCTAATTTTTTTTGCCCTTATAAAGTCATCTGAACTTGGTACTATGGATTAGCAGTACTTTTTGGAATTTTTTTCATTGTCACTTAAAAAAAAATCATTCCCCGTGAGATCTTTTCTTAGTGTGCAAATGTATAAAGTGAAATCTGGGAATTGAGATCCTGCAGAGGAACCAGGCCAGATGAAAGGATGTGTCATGGAGTCCCTTCCCAAATCACACCTATGTTACCGTATCCAGACTTCTTGCCTCCCTGGAACACTCTGCAGCACTGTGCCAGTGCATTGTGAGCCAAGGAGTGGTATGTTTAGACATCTCCCCGTTCAACTAGAGATCAGCCACTGTGCAATTGTGTAAAAAAAATAATAATAAATATATATTAAAAAAAAAAAAAACAGGCAGAATTGCTTACTCTTACTTTATTCCATGAAAGAAAAAAAAAAAACAGAGAAAAGAGGAAAAGGATTAGGTCTTTATCAGCTAGTGGCATGGTTGCTCTCTATAAAATGCAAGAAGGGATTTCTGTTGTTGCATCCTTACTTAATTTTTGCCTGGATGTATAGAAACTATGTTTTTAGATGCCTTCTTTTTCCAGCCTCAGAGTGCACAAGGAAGGAATAAGACAGAAATACTGCAAATGAAGGGCCCGTGCTGCTGGCTGCAGGCTGACATCATGAGTTCTTTGGGAGGCTACTCAGGCAGGCACAAAGGGATCTCCTGGACTCAGAGAGCTCTGCCTGCTGGAGGAGCACCAGGCATCCCTTACATCCCAGAAACCGTGGTGTGATGCAAGAGGGTGAATCCAGACACCCTCTCAAGACAGGCAGGGACATGGTTGCAGGTAGACCTGTTGTGTTCTCTGCTTTATCTGGAGCTGGTATTCAGGGAATTAGCAGACCTTTGGCTCCTGCTGACGTAGTAGTGCTTGAAGGTGTATTTTTTTTTCCCACCTTCTTTAATGACAAAGCTTTCCTTACTAACAGCACAGCCTTTCTTTTCCAAATTACGTGATCAGATTTTTGTGTTTCCTTATAAAGATGATGTATATTAACATTGTTTTCCATGTTAGAGAAGGGAGATCAATGCCAGAAGCCTTTTTTTGTGGTAGGTGGCAAAATAGGTGGCAGATGAAGAGGAAATTTTGCTGTTTTAAATGTATTTCACAGTAGTCAGTCTAAGCAGGCTGATGCTTATCTGAAAGTGCAGCCACTTTGTATGGCTTCAGCTGTTAAATATACTCCCCGTGTATTAACGCATATAACTTTTAGCAGCAGAACAAATCTGGATTTTGGGAGCTGGGTGAAGAAAATTCCTTTTTTCTCAGTGTTGCTTTTTTTCAAGCATAAATTTTGTGATTGGAGAGAAATTTTCCAAAACGTGGTTGGTTATGCCAGAGAAAAATGGTGTAGCGTTGTGTTTTTACCAACTGCCATTTGAATATGCCAATTGCATATGTACATAGTCTTAGGGGATCAGTCTGGAAGCAAAACACACTCAGGCTATGTAGGATGCAGTGCTGTGTGGAAAGCTGCTTTGGAAGGCAACATCAAGCACTGCCTTTGTCAGTCCTTGCAAATTCTGCAGGGGGTCTGGTTTCAAATTAAAAAGCATAGTAATCCATTCAAATTGGAAATGATGGAAACTGACAAGGACAATACTTCTGAAGCCTCATCTACAATTAAGTAGCCCATCTTTCGAAATTAATGAGATGGTCTGAAATATTCCGTATCGGCTCCTTTCTCCTCCCGGTTTATTTCATAATAATGAAGCTCATCCTCCTCTGATGATACATATTGGATGTTTGCCAGCGATTCTCAGCAAATGACAGTATAATCAAGTGCTTCTCTGTCTCTCTTTTGATCCACCACCCCACCCAATGATTAAAAACAAGAGAGCCATTGCCAGTGCACGTACTGGACCAGTGCTGCTCTGTCTCAGAGGTGATGTTTGAGTGTAAGCACTTCGAAATGGGGCCTCCCTTCCTGATGACAAGATCGAGCCCTGACAACACAGACTGTACAAACTGCCAGCTGCATCTTGTGGGTAGAAGGGAGAGGAAGATGCTTTGTATTTCAGGGTGCAAAGTCTGCTCCCTCCAAAGCAGGTGCAGAGCTCTGCCCTGTGTATCAGCAGGTGTGTCCCATTCTGGATTTGACTGCAGGTGTGCTTCCTAATGCAGTGCTCTCTTTGCTTCCATAGGCCCAGGGGTCTTGCCATTCCAGCCAGCCCTCTCCCTGTTTGCTGTCATAAAAGTAGAACCACTGCTGATGCTACCACTTTCTGTTAGAGCCATGTACCTTCATTTGCTAAGCCTGCCCTCTCTTTGTCCCAGTGTCTGTTTTTCACCCAAAGCAAGCGTGGGGAGTTCTCACCTTTGCCTAGGCAGCACTGCAGCACACATTATCAGTCCTCTGTGCCTCCTTCACAAGAGCAGCTCTCTCTTCTCTGGCAACTTGAGCACGGTGTAGAAGCAAATGGAGCTGCTCCCAGAGCAGCTGGCTTAGGACTTGCAGCCATCACGGCTTCCCAGCCCAGAGCTCAGTTTTAGCGGATTGACCCTAATGCCTGAGTGCACGGCAGCACTCACAGACCTCACAGCACACACCTGGCCTTCTGTCTTCTTTTGTTTTCTTCCTAATACATACGTGTCACTGCTGTGTGCTCAGCACAACCCAGGTTTAAAGCTATCCAGTGGTAGGAGGAATGTACATATACCATTGTCTCTGCTGGTGGTCGTAGGAGTGCATCTAGCAGACAGAACTACTTCTGGCCATTGAGGTTTTCTAAGGATAAAGCCCAGCAGTAGAATGACAGAGTGAGCCTTTTCCTCTTCCTCTTGCTTGGATGATATTTTTATACAGTTTTATATGCAATTTTTTAAAATATCTGCTATTTTTATTGTAGGGTTCTGGTTGGAGTTTTACCAGAACTTCTGGTTGTCTACAGGCCCAGATTCTCACAAGAATATTTTCCTTCCCTTTTCTCTTTCCCCTTCTTTCCTGACTGATAAAAGCCATTGCGTTTGCAACATCAGCTTTGAGCAAAATAGCACCTAGGCCTGATCACTCTTTTAGTTGCACTGAAATCGAAGGAAATTGCATGCAAAGTCCTGCTGGTCCTTCTGCAGCACCTGGGGCCAAAGACTAAAGAATCAGGATCTCTAAGGACTCATTAAATGCAGGATGGTTCTGCACCAGGGTAGTGCTCTCTTCCTGTGCTGTGGTTGGAGCTGCTTCCACCATGACGTGTTTAAAAAA
The DNA here is from genome assembly GCA_035772895.1 of Perdix hodgsoniae. Taxonomy (NCBI): domain Eukaryota; kingdom Metazoa; phylum Chordata; class Aves; order Galliformes; family Phasianidae; genus Perdix; species Perdix hodgsoniae. The sequence continues at coordinate 72,557 of JAPSGF010000141.1, forward strand.
GACAGTACAGCTCTCGTTGTTACTATGATGCTACCTTTCTGTGGGCAAATGAATGGGCAGGCACCTCCATCAAAGGCATCTTCAGCACCGACTGTCTTCAGCAGGGAGGAGGGGTGAACGTGAGGGCTTATCTACCATGCAGATTTCCCTGCGGTTAACACTTCAGTGACAGGTCCTAAATGGAGTTAAGAAACAACAAACTTATTGGTAGGAGGGTTAAAGGGAGATTAACCAAATTCAAGGATTTTGGTCTTGCAAAACAACTTTAGCTCAGCTGGCATTCTGCAGGGAATTGTATGTATGAAGCTTGAACATAAACTTTAGAGTATGTTTATATTAGCAGAACTGATCATGGAGGTGTCCTTTTTGAACTAAACTATAATAACCAATATATACCTGTTCTCCAACTTTTTCCAAGGAAGCGAGGCAGGTTGTTACGCTATTTTGCACCAGGGTGTGGAAGACAAATCAAAATCCATGCCAAAAGCAAAACCCAACACATTTGCTCCTGGGATTGGGTGGGTAGGGTGATGAAAAAAAAACTATTTGGTTTGATAAGACTCATGGGGAAAAAAATGCAAAACTGAAATGAATCATGCCATGTAATGCAAGTATTCTCAACTGTTCTGAGAATAATTTTAAACAATATGTATTTATTTTTAGTTCCATATTTGAAAGAAGAGGCTTGTGGTCTCTTAAATGTACTGAGCATTTTTCAACATTCCAGTTTTTCTGTAACTGAGTCCATGTATATTCATCCTATTACCAAATAAAAATGATGAGGTCTCCACTCCGTTTGAATTAAAATTGCAGAAGGGTTCATTTTGTTCTGGTGCTTTCTACATCTGGTCCAGGCATGGCACTTTTCGTTTGCTTTTGCAGCCTCTCGCTGCCCATGGAGTAATAGTAATAATTAATAGTTTAATTAATAGTAATAGTTAACTTGTTTTCAAGCATGGTAGGAACATGGCTTAGTCAGCATCTACTACTCAATAGAAGTCCCTGTGACCAGAAGGAGTCGGTGGCATTACCTCATTTCAAAAACCATCCCCAAGAAAATGCACACAGCTTATTCAGGGACCCTGAGGTGAATCTCTACCTGTTTGGAGACCGCAAGTCAGCCTCACTGTTCTCCCTTTCTTCGGGGGGCAATGACCTCTGGCTGTCATGCATCCTGACGCTGGCCTTCCTCCTCGTGCTGCCAGTGTCTGCATGTAAACACAAGACATGTTCCTGAAGTCAGAGGTGCTGTGGGTGCATACATTCAGTCCCACTACAGTTATGAGACTGTTGGAGCTGGTTCCAAAACGAGATGTTACTTTATATTCTGAGACCTAATAGTGTACCTCAGCCAGGGTTATGTTCACATTCAGCTCTCTCACCTTCCCCACATCCAGCTTTTAAAGATGGGGCATTTTTTCTTTAAATCTGAAGCGTATTTAGAAAGTGACAGCAAATGCTATTGCCATCTTTGATTGTCTGTGTTTCATTATTTAAACAGGGGGGAAACCCATTATCCAATAACACATATAACTGCCTCACTAAATTAATTACATGCCAATTTCACATGTAGAGTGGTAGAGCCTGTCGAGGCATTGCATTGTCTCTGCTGGTGTTTGAGCACAAAGGTGCCCCCAAGTCTCTGGATCTCTCATGGGGAGGTTGAAATCACAGCTCATTAACAGATGTCAGTCAACAGCAACACACTGTGCTCACATCCAGTGTGATTTCTTTTCCCATTCCACTTGGAGCATGTTTATACATCCCACAGGTTCTGTATCCTGTGCTCCATGTTGCTTACCAGCTTCCTTTTACAGCATTTCAACTGCATCTCTACATACCACCTTCTACAAAGTATTGTTATGCCAGGGGTAAAATTGGCTGAGGCCACAGGTAGACTTAGGAGGCAGCTGTGAGCTAGAATTTGCCCATACCACTGCTGGTTTTCTATTTGATTTTCTGCTTAAAAAAGGAAAAAATCACGGTAAAACAGTGGCAGAACAAAGCCATTCTCTCCGAGGAAGTTGTACAGTTCACAGACATCGAATACAACCGTGAAAGGCTTCATGCATTCCTTCTTTATTGAAGTTCCAGCTTTAATTCCTTCCTTGCCTCTCCGAGAGGTTCACTGCTATTGATTTTCTGAGGAACATTCAGTGTGGTCATCCCCGTACCTGCTCATATTATGCCTTACTGACTTAATTTTATTCCTAATTTACATTCAGTCTCACAAGTGGAGGCAAATATATTTCTGAAAGATATTGGGGGGGTTTTATGTTGATGGGTGATGTTTGAATCAAAAACCCAGCCTGTCATGTTAGCACGAGAGGAGAAAACATTGTTTGGAAATGGCATCTAATGACCTGGATGACTTAACTCCACTTGCACATACAGTACCGGAGTCACTTCCCTGCTGTGTATAGCCAGTGGTAGAAACGTCCCGAGCCATTGCCAACCAGTGCTTCCCAAAGTGAGGTCAGCTGTTTGCTGCACCACCGCAGAGCAAGGTAAGTACTGTGTTACTGTCTTCAGACCCACCCTGGACAATAACGTGGGTCTGTGCCAGTTTTATGAGGGCATGGAGACAGCTGAAGAGAAAGCTCTCTGAGATGTGGTTGGTGATGGTCCGTGGAGCCAAAGGTTTGGAAACTCACTATTGCTGTGAAACTGCCAGGACGACCACCCGAAGTTGGTAAGTGATAAACGGAAGAAAAAGTGTTTCGTGTTCGCTTCTCTTGGTGAAAAGGTCTCCTGAAGTGAGGCTGTTGGCCACGTTTCACGGGGAAGTTATCCCAGCATAAAACCACTGAAAAGAATGGCAGAAAGAGGATACCAGACACCTGACAGGTGGCTAGCAGGGCTACCATTCATCCACCTCTGCTGAAACAACTCTTTCTCTTTCAAGGTCCAGCACGATTTTCAGGGGGCTCACTGGGTTCCGGTCCCTCATCAAACCGCCTCACACTGCCAGGTCAGTCAGTACCACCTCGCTTTCTCCTGCTCTGGAAAGAGGCACTCGTGGTCCCTGCTGGTGGGGAAATGGGCATAAATTGGTGACTGTTGTGTATGACATGAAAAAACTTCAATCTATTCACTGGGTTCAACAACTGAACTGTTGTTTTTTAAAGATCTTGACCACGTTTCATTTGGTTTTAAACAAGTATCTTATGTTTCTTCTTTCCTATGAGAGTGGTGAGGTGCTGGAACAGCTGCCCAGAGAGGCTTTGGATGCCCTGTCCCTAGAGGTGTACAGATTGGATGGGGCCCTGGGCAGCCTGGTCTGGCATTAAATGAGGAGGTTGGTGGCCCCGCATGTGGCAGGGGGTTGGAGATTCATGATCCTCGAAGTCCCTTCCAACCCTGGCCATTCTGTGGTTCTGTTTTGTGGCTCGCAGTGCAAGCTCCACAGACCATCTTAATTCAATCAGGAAATTAACTTGGGCCTTTCTCGTGGATCCTGATGGGAAAAAGCGAAGCTGCTTTGTCTACCCAAGTGTGTTTTTTTTGTGTCCTTCTCATCTTCTCCATGCTGCTGTTGCTATTTCACCACGATAGTCATTTTCTTATTCCCTTCAGCTTTGTCTGACAAAAGCATCAGAATGAAAGGAGGGGAATATGGAGCACTTATATAAAATAATGGCTTAGTTTTGACAAATTGTCAAGGTGTGTCTTCTCATGGGCATTAAACAAGGGAATTCATGTATACGTAATTCACGCTCATTGAAAGAAAGGGTAAAACCGTAGGAAGTCAGCAAGAAATCACCAAGAAAGAATCTCAGGAAAGTGCCATAAAAAGTTTTCCTGAAGCTATTCTTGTCAGTGGCTGCTGACAAGACCAGCAGGTGAGGTATGGTGTGGCTCCATGCAGAGACACCAACGTGCCCTTGTGTGTTGCTGTGCTGTATTGGCTCTCCAAGATTCTCCTGACGTGATGCTTTTCTGCAGCCACCACGTTGGCAGACTGGCCAGACAGAGCTGCAGCCACTGCCTGGGTGCCCCTGAGGAAAAGAGAGGGCAGAAGTGTCAGAGTTTTCAAAATAATGTTTTTTCCTAGTGAAACAGTGTGCTCTGTGCAGCACTCTCCTGTTTGAAAACAAACAAACAAACAAAATGAATATGGAAACTAACATTTAAACCTTTGGGCAGAATGGGTGCCACAGGAACTCCCAGGAAGCCCCAGACAGTTTTAGAAAGAAAGCACAGTCAGTAAATATCACAAATGCATCCTCTTCTCCTTGGTAGCACCTCGTCATTGTCAGTAAGTGTGAGCTGTGCATATTGCCTGTTTCTTAACTGTGGTTAAATTCTTGTACTTGTATCCATTGGGCAGCTACTTTGGATGTTTTCTCACAGAATGTTCTTGCAGGTGGTATTTAGAGGTCTTGTTCTTTGGAGATTTTTCTTTTCCCAAAGAAGAAAACGCCATGGTTTTTCAAATGAAAAAATTTGGAATCAAACATTCTTGTCACACTCCAGCCATAACTTGCAGCTAATGTAAACAGGTCTAATTTCAAAGCAAGCACACTTTTTATATGTTTTGGCATAGGTCCCTTCTTCATTTTTAACAAGCAGCATTTATGCATTATTATTTCATCCATTTTTCCAGTGCTGTGTCACTTTCAATCAATCAATCCTGTAATGAATACCTGCAAACAACAAATCCTGGGTTCCTTTTATGTATAATCCTATAGACCACCAAAGGAATAGGAAGGTAGAGAATATAGGGCAGAAGGGAGCGTTTGCCATAAGCTACCAGGTACAGTCCCTTCTTTACTGCTGACTGCTAGGTGACCTTGCTCCAGTGGTTCTTGTGTGGCCCAATTTATTTGTCTGATCAAGGGGTCTGTTAACTGTCCAGATGAGGAAACCAGTAGGGAAGATGCTTTATGAGAGGGGAGAAGTCAACTCAGTAACATCCCTTTTTGCTAAAGGACACTTTGTGCTGGCTCTGCCTCACTTGCAGCACTCACTGTAACAATCTCATCTTGTAAGGATGTAAAGGTCCCTTCAGGCTGGCACGTAGGGAAATCAGGACCTGTGTTTTGATTAAAGATGTCCTACCTTAGTGTACATGCATGCATTAATCAGGAACTCGGGTGTTTCCTCTATTTGGCTGTTGAACACTGGCACCTTCCTGCATGTGCCCTGTTACCGTGGCTTGCAGCACGAATTATTTACTCTGATACAGTAAGCAAATCAGCCCTTCCTATGCAGCTGTTCAGAAGAAGTGATGAGAAGCAGATAACAGTGCCCTATTTTCTATTTATATAGCCCAGTGATGCATTTTGTTTACAGCCTTTATTGTGCTCATTTGTTTATGCCCTATATGATCACATTTCAGGTGAGTTGCTTTTGCTGGAAGCAGCCACTAACTAATGTGTAGTTAAGAAACAGTGTGCTGTAACTACACACACACAATTTTCTATTTGAGAAAGTGTTACTATCTCACTGTTCTTTCTGTGAATCTCGTGCAGTGTCTTGAGGAAGAATGAGAAGCTTTGTTTCGTGGGATTTAGTCAATTCTGAGGAAGGGAAGCTGACAAGAAGAGGCCACGCAAGCACACGAGCCATTTACTTCTTTGCCAGCCAGCTGGTTGCTTGTACCCATCACCAACTTTTCAACCTGCCAATTACCAGCCCCAAGAAGTTGCACAGCTGGGCAAGGTTTATGAGGTTAAGCAGCTGTGTATGGGAGGCCTGCCAGGGTTCCCAACAGAAGCCAGCATTCTGGGAATCAGAGAAGTTTCTGGCTACCCTCTCTTGCTGTCTTAACAGAAGTTCCTCAGACCCACAGGCTGTACCTCTACTCTTCTGTAATGCACCCCAACTAGCAGAACAGTACGTGAAGGTCGACTTTTTCTCCCTACCTTTTACAGATTTCACACTCCCTCCAGAACTGCCAATTTTATACATATGTTTTGTATATCTGTATATGCATATATAGATATATGTATATTTGATACAGGACAAGTGGGAAAGCTGAGAAGTAAGAATTCTTTATTTCATTTTACTTTTTGAGTCACTTATTTGGCTACTGAGCTGCAGCAACCTGATACATTACAGAAACTTGAGAGTGTGAAGATAAGAGTCCAGGACCCTGTTAAAAGCTAGTTTTATTCACTGGAACATTTTAAAGAGGAGTCTGACATTGTTGTTGGGAGTAGGGTTCCCTCCCCACGTGCTTCTCTTCTGAGTACAAAGAAAACTTATACAGCAGGTGATAGCCACCAACCCGTTTGCCACAAGCTGAAGCACATCTTCATATTCTTTAAAGTTGGATCTTGTGCTGCATTATGAGAAAGGAACTTGCAGAGTTCAGGTTGTCACATAAGGCTTGATGGTAATGTAGGAGATTGCTGGGCATGGGGGAAAGCATGATAAGTGTTCAGTCAGTAGATTCAAAGCCATATCTGGACAGAAGAATCTCATCCTTAGTTACTAAACCCTCATCTATTTCATAGAATCATAGAATTGATCAGTTTGGAAAAGACCATCAAGATCAAGTCCAACCCTAACCTAACCATACTACCCGAACCCTCACAACCCACCACTAAATCGCGTCCCTGAGCACCACATCCAAACAGTTTTTAAACACATCCAGGGATGGTGACTCAACCACATCCCTGGGGAGCCCATTCCAGTGATTAACAACCCTTTCTGTAAGGAAGTGTTTATTGATATCCAACCTAAACTTACCTTGGCACAGCTTGAGGCCATTTCCCCTCGTCCTGTCACCAGTGAGAAGAGACCAACCCCACTCTGCTGTAAGTACCTTTCATGTATTTGAAGAGAGCAATAAGGTCTCCCCTCAGCCCCCTCTTCCCCAAACTAAACAGCCCCAATTCCTTCAGTCTCCCCTCATAGGCCATGTTCTCCAAGCCCTTCACCAGCCTTGTTGCCCTTCTTTGCACCTACCTGCTCCAGCACCTCCACGTCCTTTCTGTACTGAGGTGCCCAAAACTGAACACAGTCTTTGAGGCCTCACCAGTACCAAGTACAGGGCAGGATGACTTCCCTAGTCCTGCTCACCACACCATTCCTGATATAAGCCAGGATGCCACTGGCATTCTTGGCCACCTGGGCACACTGCTAGCTCATATTTAACTGACTTTCAGTAGAGCCTGGCCATCCAGCCAGTGTTTCACCCAGCAGATGTGTGCCCATCCAAACCATGGACAGCCAGCCTCTCTATGAGGATGTTGTAGGGGACAGTGAAGTCCAGGTAGACTACATCGACATCCATCAATTTCCATAGTGACTCCACAAGAGGTAGATGTCTTTAGACTCTCTCCCTGAGGTGTTCCATTAGAGAAAACAGTGAATTTTGTATCAGCATGCAGATTTTCTCAACGTTCCCAGGAGACTAATTCTCACCAAGTTTAGAACAGTTCTTGAGCATCTGAGTGTCTCCAAGGAAATAGCATCACAGCTCTCTTATTCTTTTGTCCTGCAGATTCTCCTGTTAATTACAATAGAAAACCTTCCTTATTGACAAAGAAGGTAAAAAGGAGAAAGAGGAAGCCCTCCTGAGCATAATCCTTGGATTTAACAGCAGAATGGAGAATAAGGAACATCAGGATCCCTGATTTTCCAGAATCATCTCCCATTAAAAATGCCCGATTAAGTAATTCTCTTCCTTCACTGGTAAATTATTTAGCTAAATAAGTAAATCTTCTTGAAGAGTCAAAAAGCCTTTCAACTTCCTTGTATTCCTCCTTCTATGACTTTCTTCATCTTGCCTGCAGAATAGTCGAAGGTAAAAGTTGTCATAGCTGCCCAGGGGGCTGAGACATGAGGGGAGGTGGCAGAAGTTCTGTCTTCAGGATGTCCCTGCAGGCCACCAGCTGCAGATGGTTTGGCAAGGAAACATGTCCCTGCCTAGTCCATGCTGTGCCTTGGGCTTTTTAGTGCTTGCCTATCTGGAGGGGAGTAATTCTGTCTGCACCCAGCTGTGTCACACTTTCTAGCCCAGTCCCTCTACAAAGCCTCTCATTAGACAAGGATACTTGAGAGAGGCAGCAGATCCTCATCCTAAACTGGACATGATGTCTTGTAGAGCCTCCTCCAGTGCCACTGCTGTCAAGGAAGTGAGGCATGTGTCACTGTTGGGCCTCCCTTTGTGCAAAAGTGTTGAATTGTTGTGGAGAGCTCGTGGTAAGGAACTGCCACCAGCCTGGGGGCAGATGTGGGAGCTGAGCAGCCCTTATGGCTTTTCTCCCTACCACTTTCATTTCCCTCCAAAAGGGAACCTTTGAACCTTTTTGGCGACCATTCAAATCCCATTTGGAAACAACAGCTGATTGTGTTCCTAATTTTTATCTGAACCAAACTATTTCCCAGCAAGCATTCTGAGTAAAAATGATTTATTCATTCAGTGACTGTAGAGATGATATCAAAGAAATGAGCATTTCAGTGGCTTTTTTAAGGGATGTGCCTTGTAGAAATATTTATATCTGCTTTAAAATGCTTGAAAAGGAAAATGATATCAATGTTTTCCTTTATATTATTTTCTGGTCAGAATGGAAATAGAATATAATAGCAAAGTGTTGCTATAACAACTGCCAACAGTTTGAAATACTCAAGGTGATGATGCTCTGTTTTGGAACCCACATTAAACATAATTTCCTCCCAGCTGCAACAAGGCCAAAACCATTGCAGATCCGTATAGTGTAGGAACTGAATTTCTAGGAGATTCAGTGGAACAAAGAGCATTCCAGCTGAAATTCTGACATTATCCCCGTGTACCATGGCAATCCCATCCCTTGGGTGCAAGCTTAGATGTGAAATGCTCACCGCATTCATCCAGCATGGGGCAAACTCTTCAGTGAACTGTTTTCTCCTCTTCATCTTCTCTGTGACACTGAAAGTATTGGCACTGGCTGCACTGTCAATTCAAGGGCTCCTTCTACATGTAATTGGTTTCTGATGAGCTCGGTAATTGGTCTTACCCAGTGGGTGCATGGCATGTTTTAGCTTCAGTTAAGAAGGCAGAACTTGGGTATTTTGGTACCCGTGTGGTGGTTTTTGATTCATAGATGAATGGCTTTAACTGTGGCAAATTTGATCACCTGCCCTTCTCTATGTGCGCTTTCACTTCCAAATGAGACTGTCATGTATTACCTACAGCTCCTCATAGGAGCATCCATCACTGCTCATGTAAAAGAGCAGCTTCTGGTGTAGTGCCTCAAGCTATTAATCTATCTAATGTTGTGTGGTTTGTAGCTGGCTGCTTTTGTGTTATGCGTGGGAAAGGACAGATGAGGAAATAAACTTTTTTTTTTCCTTCACATAAACATTTGTACAAGGTGAAGTTTTTTTTTGCTCTGACGCCTGTTAATTGGTCTGTTATAAATGTGTTTGTAGGCGTCCTCAAATCCTGCCCTACTTTAACTCAGAATTTGCAGTTAAACCTAAGGCATATCAGATCCAACATACAAGGATTTGACAAAAACTTGGAAGCAGAGAAAGAGCACTATCTTCCCTTCTGCAGCTCTGTTTGAAAGTACAGACATTACCTAATGATATGTGAGTCTCTCATGAAGGGTGTAGAATGGTACAAGGATGGCAGCCCTTATTTGTGTTGCTGCAAGCAGAACCCGAGGACCAGTGTTGGGTGAAATGTTCTTAGCAGGCTACACAGTGAATTAAGCACCTTTTTCATTTGAAGTTGTCTATTAAGCAGTAGGTTTTGTGTTCCTTAATATTCGTGATGATTCTTATAGCTTAAGCAAAACAAGGCATAATGTAGGGCGTGTGTTTTCATCAAGCAACAAGAAGGAATCCTGACTTTCCTCAAAAAACAGGAAAACTGCATCAAAGAAGGGGTAAGAAGAAATACAGTATGGATGGCATCCTAGCAAAATCCATGGTTTGCATGGACGCTATGCTGGGTGATCAGGGTAAAGTGGGGCTAAAACACCCTTAGCTTCCATGCTTAATCACTGCCTGAACATCACTGAAATAAGCTCTATGTATGTGTTGCTGCTTGTGTAACTATTCTAGTCTACACTGGCACTATTCAGATAACTATTCTTCTCTTCCATTTCCTGAGATCCGTAAACTATTCAGACTCACAAAAATCCTATTAGTTCTTTTCATTTTTATTCCTTTTTAAAAATGGAGAAATTAGAATGAATAAAATAGCTCGGATCACATGAAAAGTCAGTGATAAACCAGGGAAATGAGCTCTGGAGTCTAAAGAGAGAGTCTTCTCCTCAGCACCGTCTACCTTGAGTCAGTAAAGCCTAAAGAAATCCAGTGGTGTGAGCTCCTTTATCAGCTCCTGTACCAATATGACAAATGGCACTTGTCATATCGGTGCATATGACTTGTCAGTGTCCTGGTTAAATCCCTTGTATTTATTAGCCAAGTCATTTCTGCTGACAACAACTCCAGTAAACATTCTCCCATGCTGAGCAATGGAAAATCCAATAGCAGTTTGGCTGAATCCATGCTGACTAGAGAAAATGAAATGAATCTGGAAAGCGAATGTGCCTCAAAGAACAGTAACTCACCCAATGGATAATTTGGATATTAATGGCTGTCAGTCTAGTCTAGTTGTGGACAAAGAACATGACCATGCAGAATTCTGGATATGTATTTCCAGAGTTTATGAAGTGCATAGTTCTTCACTTCTCAAGACATTTTGGAGTACAGTTACTCACTTGAGGACTTTAACAAGATGAGGATGAGACTGTGTTAGTATCTGCTGTTAGCTAGCTCACACAGAGGAATCTTCTTGCACTTCTTAGGATTCATGCTGAAAGCAGAGACTTTTTTGAAGTGCTTCTCAGACCAACCATTGTCTGATTACTTGGTTATTTTGCAAGTAGTAAGTAAACAAAAGACAAACATATTTTGATTGTAGCCACGTTTGTTTTTTATTTTTTATTTTCCCTGTGTAAGATGTAAGGAAGCAAGGTATGAATTCGAACAAATCAAAAACAAGTAGTCAAAAAGCTGAGTTACATCAGATTCAGATAGGACGATGTGTGACCTACTGATTTATTGCCTCAAAATCTTGTTCAATGAATTATATTTTGAAAACAGTGAAGTGTTTAGCCATCTAAATGAAGACGGGTTAAAAGAAAGGTTGCTTCCTCATTCAGACTTTTAGGAACTTTCATCTTCTGCCTGAGCTGTTGTTTCTTAACCCTTACAACATTCCCTGCGATTCACTTGTATTGGTTTGGGATGATGGGATGTGTGAATAAGGGCATGATTTCAAGATCAGGTATTCTGAAATGCTTAATGGCCCAGATTTCAATGTTGAAGATGTCTGTCGTTCATCCTAAAGTCTTACATCTATATTTCTAACAGATATTGTATCTATCCATTAAACCAAGAGTGTATTGACAGCCAAGGCAGAAATCCTCTGTTACACAGACATGTCAGTGCTGAGCAGAATTAATTTCTAGCCCGTGAGTAAATGCTAAGCACAGTAACCATTGTTGTTCTTGCTTTGTCACTGACAGCCATCAAACCTCAGCTGTGTCACCTCAACAGGTCCACCCACAGCTCCGGACCCTATTTTCCAGCCTTCCAGAAGAAATCAGAGGAACATCCTGTGAGGTATAAACTCCTTGACCAAAGGGGAAGGATGAAAAAGATCCAAAACATTTCTCAAAGCTGGACTAGGAAATAACAGAAGAGCTGAAGAGGCATCCATCCGGAATGAAGTTCCTCATGGGCTGGTGAAAGATGCTGTGCAACCATTGCACAGGCCATACTGCACTGTACAGCAGCTGTTAATCCTAGATAAATGCAAGTGTGGGATTTAACTAAATATAATGAACATTTTCCTAGACATGTTCTCAATAGCATTCTTAATTTTAAAGCACATACTCACCTAGTAATAAAATATTGGGCTGTTACCTTAAAGTGCAATCGTATACCACTGTTTCCTGTCAAATTAAGGAAGCCAATGCTTTTTTAGATTGTTGAGCTTGTTATAATGTTCTCGCTGTGACTTGCTGCCTAGCACAGGTAATACAACTCCCATTTCAGGCAGCATAAGAAAGATTTTCCTTGCCAAATTGAATGTTCTCCTACCATAGTGTGGTAGGTGCTCAGGAGAATGAAGGTAGGAGGTTGGAATATAAATTGTTTCACTCACCAGGGAAAATAAGACATAGCAGGACATTGAAATTGTGCCTTGTGTGACCTCGGCTGTATGTTTATTAGTTCTGTGGCATTGATTTATCTGAATGAGATCCCATGTGTTCTTGTGGTGCACAGTATCCCATGGACCTGAGATTCTTCAATCTGTGAAGGAGTTGCTCTCCTTCCTACATTTTATGCTGTGAGAAATAGTGGCAAATAATTCCCTTTCTTCTTCATGCCCCTGGTGATTTACATCAGCTCTCCCAGCTGATGGAAATTGTTCTGTTTCTACTGTCCTCACAGGGAAACCTACTTATTCTACTTTTTATCTTCCTTGCTGATCTTCTCTATGTCTTCTTTTAATCTTTATTTGCGAAGACCTGAATTGCACATGATGCTCATTATGCAGGTATACCAGATATTCTGCCAATTACACAGAAGTAAGCTTCCTCTTCTTTCCCTTCCCTTCCCTTCCCTTCCCTTCCCTTCCC